>SJXQ01006504.1:196611-234602 GCA_006408695.1 Aepyceros melampus
TAGTCAAGGCTATGGTTTTTCCTGTGGTCATGTATGGATGTGAGAGTTGGACTGTGAAGAAGGCTGAGCACCAAAGAATTGATGCTTTTGAACTGTGGTGTTGGAGAAGACTCTTGAGAGTCCCTTGGACTGCAAGGAGATCCAACCAGTCCATTCTGAAGGAGATCAACCCTGGGATTTCTTTGGAAGGAATGATGCTAAAACTGAAGCTCCAGTACTTTGGCCACCTTATGCGAAGAGTTGACTCATTGGAAAAGACCCTGATGCTGGGAGGGATTGGGGGCAGGAGGAGAAAGGGACGACCGAGGATGAGATGGCTGGATCGCATCACGGACTCATGGACGTGAGTCTGAGTGAACTCCGGGAGTTGGTGATGGACAGGGAGGCCTGGTGTACTGCGATTCATGGGGTCGCAAAGAGTCGGACACGACTGCGTGACTGAACTGAACTGAAAATCCTAATTATAAATTACATCATCTGGCCCCTGGCCAGTTCACAAACCTTTTGCTGGGTTTTCTTTGGGCTTTTTGCCACTCTTCCATGTGCACACATTTTCATACTGACTTTCTTGATGCTCCCAGGACACACACGTGGGGTCTTTCTCTTGAGCACATTCCTCCAAGTATCTGTCAATTTCACTTCCTTAGTTTCCTCAGGTCTCTCCTCCCATGGCACCAATTCTTGACCATCAAGTTTCAGGTAGCACCACATCCCTCTCTTTGATCCAGTCCTAGTTTTTCTCGCTAGCACTCATATACCTGTGTCTTCAGTGTGTGGCTCTCATTGGTAAGTCAACTCCATTAGCCTTTATCTACTTTGTTCATTAGGACCACCACATTTTTTAAAATAGTGCTTTCCAAAAGGCTGACACTTAGAGTTTAGGATATACACAGAGCAGGGAAAATGTGAAGCCACTCTGTCTGCCCTTTCAGGGGCCAACCAGGTTCCAGCAAAGGCTTGCTTCCAGGACAAGACCCAGGAAGCTAGCGCAGACTACTGAGCTTTACTTTCAGATGATATCTTTGGAATTCTGGGGGTGTTCCATCTTAATTTCAAGCTCTAGCTGTGATCTGATTGCTTAAAATCACTGCCCTAAAGATTCCAGATGAATCCGTGGATAATGCCAAAGGGCATCAAACAAGAAAAGTTAGATTTTAGCATAAAATCGCCCACTGACTAGCAGAGTAACCTTGAAAACATCTCTTATCATTGCTCCTTTTCATGTTTTTCACTTGAAAACTGAAGATGCTAGAAAAGAGCCTGCAGAATACACATGGATTATGTAAGAATGGATGAATGATTTACATGAGTATGTGTGTGTGTGTGTTAAATCTCTTTCCTTCCTTAGATTCTAACGGCCATGAAGACCATGCAGTAGTCTGTTTAGCTCACCAATATGCAGCAATCCCACAGTGGGGTCTGATTTGCTGTAAGCACTCAATAAGTAATCCTAAGAACAGGGACAAGGGGGAACAGGAACTTACTATGACCAAAGCCACCAAAAGGCCCCCACAGAGTTAATCTGAGGTCTTAGTTGCAGAAGGAAAAGAGTTTAGGATATACACAGAGCAGTGAAAATGTGAAGCCACTCTGTCTGCCCTTTCAGGGGCCAACCAGGTTCCAGCAAAGGCTTGCTTCCAGGACAAGACCCAGGAAGCTAGCGCAGACTACTGAGCTTTACTTTCAGATGATATCTTTGGAATTCTGGGGGTGTTCCATCTTAATTTCAAGCTCTAGCTGTGATCTGATTGCTTAAAATCACTGCCCTAAAGATTCCAGATGAATCCGTGGATAATGCCAAAGGGCATCAAACAAGAAAAGTTAGATTTTAGCATAAAATCGCCCACTGACTAGCAGAGTAACCTTGAAAACATCTCTTATCATTGCTCCTTTTCATGTTTTTCACTTGAAAACTGAAGATGCTAGAAAAGAGCCTGCAGAATACACATGGATTATGTATTCGGGTTTGCTTGATAAGATGTCTGGGAAGGGGGCTTTATAAGGCATCTTATTCTCTTTCTCTCCTTCGCCCACCTGCCATGACCCTCCTTGCTCAATAATCACAGCTCAGTGAGCTATGGTTGCTGATGGAAATCTCTCAAGAGCATGGGAGGAAAGAAAGCTTAAGAATCACTGGCCTGTGTTCCCTGCCTTTCTTCCCAGGGTTAAAATGTTGTGAATCTGTGAGCTGTACTTTTCTGTTCACTGTGAAACCCCTGTATTTTAACATGCTTAAGTTGTTGCAATCCTTTTATTTTCTACTGTGATCAGGGACTATGGAAGGCTTTGAGAATACAGAGATGAATTTAGAAATGGTCCCTTCCCTCAGGGAGTTCTGTTCGAAAGAAGATAGATGCAACAGTTTAAGAAATGCTTCGATGAGGCCAAAGTAGTGGGTGACCTCAGAGCACGTCAAAGAACACCTGGAAGAGGTGGGCGAGGAAGTCATCTGTGAAGTCCTCCAGTAGGTGACCAGAAACTGAGTCCTACTTTTAATTCACCGAATTCTAGGCTCTTAGATTTGCACATTGTCTGAATCGTTCACTCCAAACTCCTTATGTGCCAAAAAGGAAAACTGCCCCCCAAAGAGGCTGACTAACTCCTCCAAAGTAAGTATCAGAGTTACGCCCAGGAACCAGATAAGTACTATCTTTTCACAGATTTTTTTTACTTTTTGTAGGAAATTTCTCATCAGTTTATTTCATCAATTTTATGATATAATTAATAAATTAATCATATTGTAACAACTTAGAGGGGAAATTACGGATATGTATTGACTTCATACACAATAATGATGTCAATAACCCACCATCCATAAATTACAAGACCTCAAAGTAAGCTGCTGGTGAATTTATTCAGATACATTCAGTCTCACCCAACTTGCCTCTTGAGCTACTGAATCACAACTGGGAAGGACAGGTACAGTCTGGCTGTGAACAAGAACAAACTTTAAGAACAGATCTTCATCTGATTGCACTTCCTCTCCACAATTGATCAGGCATTGAAGGTAAGCCCTTCAAAGTGAAATGTTTTTAGTAGTAGTAGTATATAATATTGCTCAGGTATGCGATTTTCTCAGAGAAGGCAATGGCACCCCACTCCAGTACTCTTGCCTGGAAAATCCCATGGATGGAGGAGCCTGGTAGGCTGCAGTCCATGGACCGCTAAGAGTCGGACACGACTGAGCGACTTCACTTTCACTTTTCACTTTCATGCATTGGAGAAGGAAATGGCACCCCACTCCAGTGTTCTGCCTAGAGAATCCCAGGGACGGTGGGCTGCCATCTTTGGGGTCGCACAGAGTCGGAGACGACTGAAGCGACTTAGCAGCATGCAATTTTCTTGGCGTTTGCTTGCTTTTTTTTTTCCCCTTTCTTTCCTAATGTAGTCGTTTTACTTGGGATGTTTAAAGACGGTGATATAGGAATGGGACAATATAAGATCTCATTACATTAAAACAGAAATACTTGGGAGTCCATAATTTCTAATAGCTTGCCATCTGTTAGGTTCTTAGAGGCAATGGATTTGTCCTGCTTAGTGGAGATGATGATACTGGGGAGAAATCATGGATTATGCATGGATTTCTGAACTCCTTAACTATATTATTAATTTACTAGCCGGCAAACCAACATTTCCCAAATCCCCCTTTCTTTCCTAATGTAGTCGTTTTACTTGGGATGTTTAAAGACGGTGATATAGGAATGGGACAATATAAGATCTCATTACATTAAAACAGGAATACTTGGGAGTCCATGATTTCTAATAGCTTGCCATCTGTTAGGTTCTTAGAGGCAATGGATTTATCCTGCTTAGTGGAGATGATGATACTGGGGAGAAATCATGGATTATGCAATGGATTTCTGAACTCCTTAACTATATTATTAATTTACTAGCTGGCAAACCAACATTTCCCAATATAAAATCAATTATTTTTTGTCTTTCAACTCATACCCCGAGTAAGGTTGCTATGGGCACCACATAACATTTCTTCTGGCGCCAACAGATTGCGTTAGTCACCCCACAATCTCTCCAAATTAAAAAACCTCCCTAACTTTGCACTGGCTTTTTCACTGTACTAGCAGCACGATGCTCTTTTGCCTTGCAGAGATGATGATACTGGGGAGAAATCATGGATTATGCATGGATTTCTGAACTCCTTAACTATATTATTAATTTACTAGCCGGCAAACCAACATTTCCCAATATAAAGTCAATTATTTTTTGTCTTTCAAGTCATACCCCGAGTAAGGTTGCTATGGGCACCACATAACATTTCTTCTGGCGCCAACAGATTGCGTTAGTCACCCCACAATCTCTCCAAATTAAAAAACCTCCCTAACTTTGCACTGGCTTTTTCACTGTACTAGCAGCACGATGCTCTTTTGCCTTGCCCCACAGTCCGGTTTAACCCTCCAGAAAGAATATTTTTAGACGCACATCGGACTGAATCATTTTCATCTGAGCACACCATTTCCAAATGGCCGCACAGGGTCCTAAATCCGAACGCTGCGGACCAGGACGAGCAGGTGTCCTCCGCAGCAGAGTCGTGGGACTCCGGAGCATTCACAACTGGACGTCGGAAAGCCAGAAAGAAAAGTCGAACACGCAAGGACAGGTATAATCCCGCACCCGTGCGCGGGAGAGGCCGCGATCGCAGCGAAGGATTTCATCCTTGGGCTTGGGGAGGTCCTAGAAAGGAAGCAAACGCTGCTTTCCCAGTCAAGTCAGAAAGCAGGACGCACAGGGTCGCAGGTCAGAAGTTGAATTGCAACCCAGCCTGCGCTACGTCCCAGCGCCTTCCGCAGCCCGGGTACCGCCGTGGCACAGGGCTAGGAGAGAACAAGGCTGGCTGGGGCAGGAGAAACTGTGAGTTGCCACGGCCGGAGAGCCAGCCCCGGCGAGGGCAGACGCGACCCCCCCGCCTTCCGAGCGCGAAGCCGGGAGAGCGGGGCGCGGCTGCCGCGACGCTGCGCCCCCGGCCCGGCCCCGCTGCCGCGCTTCGCTTCGCCCTTTCCACGGAGGGCAGCTCCCAGCCGCCGCAGCCCAGCGCCGTACGCCCCGGCACCGGCACGCCTGGCCCGCTGCCGGGAGGCTCCCGGGGTGTCGGCAGCCGGACTGACCCTCGCCCCCCGGCGCCGGGACAAACTTCCTTCGTCCTGGGCCCCCAGCCGCGCAGGCTGCCAGGCGGCTCCCTCTGCAGGCTTCCCGGGGCTCCGGCTGCAGGCGCCCTCGCCCGGCAACGCGAGCTTTCCTCCCTGCCCCTCTCCAACCCCGAGCCCCGGGCGAGCGCCTAGCGGTCCCCGCGCCTCCGCTCCAACAAAGCCGGCGGCCGGGAGGCGAGCCACCGAGGGGCTGAGCGGGTCGGCGCGGGCTGCGAGAGCCCCGCAGAGGCGCCCCTGGGCCGGGCGCTGGAAGCGCGAAGGGGCAGCGGGGACGTGGCGGGCGGAGAAAGGGGAAGAAAGTGTCCTGCTCTCGGCGCGAAAGCCCTCTCCGCTCGTCCTCGCTGCCCTGCTCCCCCTGCCCGAGCGCTGCCTGGCGGTCCGGGTGGGAGTTGGCGGCGCCAGAGGAGGAGGCTGGCGGGGGGCGCAGCGGCCTGGAGGGCGAGCCGCTCCCTTACCTCGGTCCAGAGTGAGCGGCTGGACCACTGTCAATGTCGCCATGTCTGCCGTGGGAGCCGAAGTGACGCTCGGCTTCAGCATCAGCAACCGCTTGTAGTGAGAAAAAGAGGAGGAGACTGGGGGCGGGGTGGTGAGGGAAGACGGAAAGGAGTGGGGAGGAGGGAAGGTGGTGGTGGTGGAGGAGGAGAAGAGAGCCCGGGTGGGTTGGCAGCCAGATGGAGACGCAACTGTTCCGCGGCGGGCGGACCTTCAGATGCGGCGTGAAGCTGAGCAGGTATCGGAGAGCGAATGCCTCGCTGGCTCTGGGAAGGAACTTTGCTGTTCCACCCGAGGAGCGCCGGATGGGTGTAGCTAGTGTGTTGCTTTCTTTCAACTTTCCACTCGAATAAAATGGTCACAGCGTACGTGCGTCTGGGGGAAAGGAGAAGAATGAAAGGGGATAGAGAGGAAGAGGCAGAGAGATTTTTTTTTTCCTGATTAAGAGAGTTTGTCAATCCTCTAGTTGTAATCGAGGGGATGTAATCCCATCCCCCTAGAGAGAAAATGCTTCTAGTTCAGAAATGTTGGGTTTTAATTGTGGTTGCTGTTAATTTCTGTTAAAGTTTATTTTGGAATGTTGACTCTTAACAGGACACGAAATAACTGACTTAAAGCCAGGGTTCCATCACCACTGGGTCTCCATTAAGGACCTGACTACATTGCCTAGAAAATAACTTATTTCACAAGTAAACTTCTTTAAAATGGTTTTAAATTAAAAATCACAAAGAGAAGTTTCTATCACAAAGTTTGAAAGACACGTACCTAGCACTTTTCCAGGTTGTTCTATAGCCAGTGGTTACTCAGAGTTGCCACTTGCTGGTTAATTAACATATTTGACAGGAATTGAACTAAGCCATCGCCTGACAGGGATTCAGTATAGTCCCTGCCTTCCAGGAGCCAGCGATCTAGTGGGTGAGGATGTTTTTAAAAGGGTGAGTTGAGTCAGTCAATCAAGATTCAATGACTAGAACTTTCAAATATTGGTTGTGACCCCTTCACCCTAACAGATTGCTTTCACTGTCTTGCCACATAGGGACTCTCATTTTGATCAAGAAACTAAGATATAGATATCTTATGTAAGCAGAATGGTGATGACTATGAGTTCAGGATTGGAAATGGTAAAGCTGCCTGTCTTCATGACAGAGCAGAATTGTTTTGGCTAGCAGTATACTCCTGAAGACAGACACTGTTTTACAGCAAAATATTTTCACATAACCTACATCATTGTCTTCTAATTACAATATGGATGGTTTCTGAAGACCTTTCCCATCTCATGGTTTATGTTTGAACAAACAAACAAATAAGATTTCACGAGTGATTTGAGAAAGTCAAAGATGATTGGTCAAACCCTAACAGACCTTAAAGACATACCTAAAATAATAGTTCTTGCTTATAATAGCATACTTATATTTTCATTTAGTGTCTAGAAAGAACCTGATCTTGAAATTCAAGTCTTAGTTATATGCTCTCGAGAAACCACATAATCTCTCACTGATCCTCAGTTTCTTCATCTGTCAAACAAGGACACTTTTAATCTTCAAGCTTATTGAGATTCCGTAAATTGAGGGAATTAATTCTTGCCTGCAAGCTTACTGAGTTTTGTGAGGGTCTGATGAGATCATGCACATGTATGTGCTTTGAAAACAGTAAAATATATATGAATATATGCATACAACAGACACACGTTCCACCTGAACTGTATGGCAAGCACTCTGCTAGGTGCCAGCCAAACAAAGATGAATAAGCCATGGCCCTTTTTCTAGACAGTGCTCAGTACAAGTTGGGAGACAAATAATGAGCAGGCTGTGAGAAGATGAGTAAGCTCTGAGCAAAAATGAGAGCAGTAAGTACTCTAAGCACCATGGAAAGGATATACTGGGAGAGAGAGAAGAAGCAACAATTCTGGCTGATTATCATTATTCACATCCCCTAAATCAAACAATAGAAAGAAGTTGAATCATGGACAATAGCAACAGAGTATGTGCCAGGGCTTTGCACGAAATATCAAACCTCATTCAATCATTTAGGGTAAAAAGAATATACAGATCCTTTGGCCACTTGAGTAGTTCTTAAGAACATGTGGTATCATGAATATGTATTTGAGTGGCTTGATTCATAATTCTAAAAGCCATTTCAATGCAAATCCCAGACTGTGAAGTCCAAGAAAGTTGGCTTTTTGTCTTTTGGTTTCCTGATGTATTCTCAGCACCAAATATTTCATAGCATGTTTCTGGACTTAGGCTTTGAGCTCCCTAACTGAAAATTTATTCTACCATTCTCCCTCTGTGTTGACTCTGGAGAGTTCTTTTAAGGATTGAAAGAGAAAGTAAGAGGAAGAACAAATCACCATATATCTTTGCAAAGAGTTGGACATTTTAATTATTGTTTCTAGTAGTGGCAAATTCAATGCTTTTAGCTTATGTCTGCACAGGTGTAGAAAATGAATAGTAAATTATATATGTTATGAAGGACGAGTAGCTACTGTCTCTCCAATAACATTTGTGAATTTCTATTTGACATATGTATAAATGTAAAGTGAAAGTCACTCAGTCGTGGAAGAAAAGCTATGAGCAACCTAAACAGCATATTAAAAAGCAGAGACATTACTTTGCCAACAAAGGTCCATCTAGTCAAAGCTGTGGTTTTTCCAGTAGTCATGTATGGATGTGAGAGCTGGATTATAAAGAAAGCTGAGCACCGAAGAATTGATGCATTTAAACTGTGACGTTGGAGGAGACTCTTGAGAGTCCCTTGGAGTGCAAGGAGATCCAACCAGTGTATCCTACAGGAAATCAGTCCTGAATATTCATGGGAAGGACTAATGCTGAAGTTGAAACTCCGATACTTTGGCCACCTGATGTGAAGAACTGACTCACTGGAAAAGACCCTGATGCTGGGAAAGATTGAAGGCAGGAGGAGAAGGGGACAACGACAGAGGATGAAATGTTTTGATGGCATCACCGACTCAATGGACATGAGTGTGAGTAAGCTCCAGGAGTTGGTGATGGACAGGTAAGCCTGGTGTGCTGCAGTCCATGGGGTTGCAAAGAGTTGGACATGACAGCAACTGAACTGAACTGAACTGATTTGAGATATGTAGAAACATTTTTAAAATGTCCTTAATCTCTTTTATTGCTTTGGTAGATAATGACTATTCTTGTGCTGTGCTTAGTCATTCAGTCATGTCTGACATTTTGCAACCCCATGGACTATAGCTGGTCAGGCTCCTCTGTCCATGGGGATTCTCTAGGCAGGACTGCTGGAGTGGGTTGCCATGCCCTCCTCCAGGGGATTTTCCCAACCCAGGGATCAAATCCAGGTCTCCTGCATTGCAGGGGAATTCTTTACCATCTGAGCCACCCGGGAAGCCATACTTAGGTCTCTTGAATAACTGTCTGGATCACTCCTGTTTCATCAAGGTCAGTATACTTGATCTATTCAAGTATACTGAATATGCTTTGCTGATTGTGTATTAATTGGAAATTATCAAAGATACCTGTGATTATACTTTTATCTTAGCTATTTGGTTATACAATCAGTGAACTTTTTCATTAAATTATATGTAGCAATATACTTCTGTGGCATCTTTATTTTCAATGACATTCATTAATTCGGAAATACTTACTGAACACTTTCTGTGTGCCAGGCTTGGGGCTAGGTGGATTTCTCTTTCCTTATCTTTTCAGCCTAGAGGATTAGGTATTATTATCCCATTTTATAGATAAATAAACTGAGACTCGGAAAGGCTAAGCAACTTGCTTAAAAATAGTAGCACCTATATTCAAGAGCCTCCATTTGTTCTACTGAAAAACATACTTCATCTTGTACTATTCAAGATTTAGTGATTTCAGCCTTTTATTTCAGAGTGTGTGTGTGTGTGTGTGTGTGTGTGTGTGTGTGTATCCTTTATCTTTTCATGTTATGCTTGAGATAAAGAGAGAAATGCATGGAGGAAATTTAGACCAAACGAGGAAAGAACTGGTTCCATTTTATATAAATACAGGTTAATATTAAAATGACTACTTTGAATATAAAATCTGTTCTTGTTTAAAAATTCATTCAAAGTTACATTAAGGTCTGTTTTCACATATTTGAATCTTTGTGAATTATATGACAAAATCAAGAGAAGGTTTGCATAAAGCATTAGCATACTAACAAAATGTGTTTAGCTAGACTATAAATGTAGTATAATAAGCACAGTTTCATATGAGGAAAATAGCACTTTCAAACTGGAATTCTTTCAGCCTTGGGTGTTAGAAATTATTTTTGACTGATTCAAGATATCACGTTATCTTCTTTAATTCTCACAGCTTAGTCAAAATAGTGCTAGATTAAGATGAAGTGCCAACCTATACTTTGGAATATAAAGCTTTGTGTGTTTTTTTAAAAATAATATTGAGAATCTTACTATATTTATTTTTCCTTAGACTTTTAAAAAACTGAGTGGCAAATATGTTCATGGCAAAATATCTGAATCTTAGACTTGTTTGATAACTATTACTGTTTGTTCATTCAACAAATACTGTATTTACTATTTGCTGTTCTAGGCACTGCTATATTGTAGCAAACACGAAAAGGCCCTGTTCTCACATGGTTTATATTCTATAAGGGGAGAAAGACAATAAACAAACTAAGAAACAAACAAGAAAGAGATTAATTAGTGACTATGTGTTGTGCAAAGAATGAATAAAGATTGAATTGAATCTAGAATAATGTCAGGATTACAAAAGACAGATAAGGGTAAGGGGCATTCTGAGAAACAGGAGAGAAAAGCCGGGAATGGAAAAGTGGAAGTGGTGTATGTTTGGGCAAAACAGGCAGTTTAATTTGGAGCATAAGAAACGAGCCTAGAGAGGCCCATGGAGAGTCAGGTTGTGACAGATAATGTAATTTACAGAAATGTAATGAACCTTTCATGAATTGCTTTGTGCCCATCATACAATGAAATGTACGAAGACCATCTAAGAAGGAAGCAAAGAATGAATAAAGATTGAATTGAATCTAGAATAATGTCAGGATTACAAAAGACAGATAAGGGTAAGGGGCATTCTGAGAAACAGGAGAGAAAAGCCGGGAATGGAAAAGTGGAAGTGGTGTATGTTTGGGCAAAACAGGCAGTTTAATTTGGAGCATAAGAAACGAGCCTAGAGAGGCCCATGGAGAGTCAGGTTGTGACAGATAATGTAATTTACAGAAATGTAATGAACCTTTCATGAATTGCTTTGTGCCCATCATACAATGAAATGTACGAAGACCATCTAAGAAGGAAAAAATTGTGTTGTAGCATCTAGATTAAAAATTACTGACATCAGAATGAGTTACTAATTCAGTGTTGGATGTTAGAAAACTGAAGCTGCAGTAAAAATATAAAATGTCAATATTAATTATTTTTCATTTCCTTCAAAAAATTTTTTTAAAACTCTGAAAGAAATATTAAATCTAAGTAATTAATCTTCACTTGAGGGTCTTATTTGCATTATTTTACCTTATCTGTTATGCAAATAATAAATAATAATGTTTGCTCTAATTCTGCCATAGGCAATAGCATATATAATAAGTGCAAAGGCTTCCTGGTAATAAAATGTTTCATTTATGCCTGTTTAACTCATAAAATATAAAGTGATGTTTTTGTTTCATTTTGAAATGAACATTTTTCTATTTTCACAGTGATGATTTTTTCTATTTTCACAGAAGTTATGATTGATGTTTTATAGTAAATTTAAATTCAAAGCTTATCATTTTCTTTATGCATTCCATCCTCATATTTCCACCTTTGGGAAAGCCTAATAGACACAGAGAGGCAAGATAAAATGACTTTCAAAGGTGATACTGGACTCATCTCTTTCTTACATCTACTTAGGAGATATTTCAGAACTTTTAGAACCCACAAATTTTAATGGTTTTTTAAAAAATATTTTATAATAATTACATTAAAAAAATTAATATATTCAATTTTGAGTCTATATTTATCCTTTTATCCAGCAAATGTTTCTGATGCACCTGCTATACACCAGACCCTGTTCTGTGTTCAGTGGTAAATACAGGGAATGCCTTTCCTTATGGAGCTCAGTTTTTATGAAGGAAACAGATAAAACACAAGTAAACAATAAATGAGATAATCTTAGGCAATGGTAAGAACCACAAATAGTGGCATGCCTGTTTACACTGTTATGTGAGGCCTAGTTATTGTGCCTCTTGCCCCAGTATCATTTTTTGTGACATCACATTGGTATCTTTAAGCTGGCCAAGGTAGGAGTATTTAGCTTTCTTTCTTTCTTCTGGAAAGCTGGTTGTTAAATATTTACCAGCAAACCATAAAGTCCACAAAGAAAATAAAATAGAAAGTTGTGATGAAATATGCAGCAGGGAACAGGCAACATTAGAATGATCAGAAAATAAGTCACATTGCACTTGACAGAAAATTTTAGAAAATAACATATCTATCCAGTATTTCAGAGAAGGCAATGGCACCCCACTCCAGTTCTCTTGCCTGGAAAATCCCATGGACGGAGGAGCCTGGTAGGCTGTAGTCCATGGGGTCGCTAAGAGTCGGACACGACTGAGCGACTTCCCTTTCACTTTTCACTTTCATGCATTGGAGAAGGAAATGGCAACCCACTCCAGTGTTCTTGCCTGGAGAATACCGGAGACGGGGAGCCTGGTGGGATGATGTCTATGGTGTCGCACAGAGTCAGGCACGACTGAAACGACTTAGCAGCAGCATCCAGTATTTGATGGAGTATTGACTAGGATGCTGGACCTGGGATGGAGTTAGAAGAAATAGGAGATGTTCAGGTTATTTTTGAGGAATTACAAAATATTTGGAAAGAAAATAGAAGCATCAATGGAAAATCAAAGATTTAATTACACAATGATATATCAGCAAGAATAAGTGGTAGTATAAATCTCTATGTGTTAAAGGCATACAGAATCAAAGGAAAGTCCAGATTCTTTGAATGCTTCCTGGAGGCAGTTTACAATCACTTTTAGAGGAAACTTGGAGGTATTTTCTCTCCTGTGTGCAGATAATAAAATGTCACACCTTTGCGGAGAAAGCTACACTGTGCAATTTTGAATCCAAAGATTGCTAAACAAGTGGACCAGAATCTTCTACAGGATTTTCTGAGAACTAAAGAAAAGGAGGGACATGATTATTATAATTGAGTGTCTTTGTTGCTAGAGAATCTTACCATGGGGAGGGGAGAACTCTATTGCCTTGACCCTTAAAAGGACACNATTGGTTTAATATGATCTTTCTGGGGCTCAAACTGAAGCATAAAGATCAATTTCCTAAACTTCTCAGTAAGGTCAGATTATGCTTTTATTAAACGAAATGCATAATTCTATACTTCTCTGTCTTCCCTCCTTTCCTGGTCCTCGATTAACTCTCATCCCCTTGCTCGTGCAGGTGAAACTTTCTGTTGCCTATAGTCTTATTGTGCCATTCCCCAAGTCCACGGTTATGCAAGATAGATCCACTTACTGAAATACCATCCCTGAGAAATTTCCTCTTTCAGAGATTTTTAAATTTTACTTCTTGCTCAAAGCATTGACTTGCATCAGTTCAGTTCAGTCACGCAGTCGTGTAGACCTCATGGACTGCCGCACACCAGACCTCCCTGTCCATCACCAACTCCTAGAGCTTACTAAAATTCATGTCCATCGAGAGTCAGTGATGCCATCCAACCATCTCATCCTCTGTTGGCCCCTTCTCCTCCCGCCTTCAATCCTTCACAGCATCAGGGTCTTTTCCAGTCAGTCAGTTCTTCGCATGAGGTGGCCAAAGTATTGGAGTTTCACCTTCAGTATTAGTCCTTCCAATAAATATTCAGGACTGATTTCCTTTAGGATGGACTGGTTGGATCTCCTTGCAGTCCAGGGGACTCTCAAGAGTCTTCAACACCACAGTTCAAAAGCATCAATTCTTCAGTGCTCAGCTTTCTTTATAGTCCAACTCACACATCCATACCTGACTACTGGAAAAATCATAGCTTTGACTAGACGGACCTTTGTTGGCAAAGTAATGTCTCTGCTTTTCTTCGCATGAGGTGGCCAAAGTATTGGAGTTTCACCTTCAGTATTAGTCCTTCCAATAAATATTCAGGACTGATTTCCTTTAGGATGGACTGGTTGGATCTCCTTGCAGTCCAGGGGACTCTCAAGAGTCTTCAACACCACAGTTCAAAAGCATCAATTCTTCAGTGCTCAGCTTTCTTTATAGTCCAACTCACACATCCATACCTGACTACTGGAAAAATCATAGCTTTGACTAGACGGACCTTTGTTGGCAAAGTAATGTCTCTGCTTTTTAACATGCTGTCTAGGTTGGTCATAGCATTCCTTCCAAGGAGCAAGCGTCTTTTAATTTCATGGCTTAGTCTTCTGAATGTTGAACCTTAAGCCAATTTTTTCACTCTCCTCTTTCACTTTCATCAGGAGGCTCTTTAGTTCTTCTTTGCTTTCTGCCATAAGGGTGGTGTCATCTTGGAAATCAGTCCTGAATATTCATTGGAAGGACTGATGCTGAAGCTGAAACTCCAATACTTGGGCCACCTGATGCGAAGATCTGGATCATTTGAAAAGACTCTGATGCTGGGAAAGATTGAAGGCAGGAGGAGAACGGGACAACAGAGGATGACATGGTTGGATGGCATCACTGACTCAATGGACATGAGTTCGAGTAAACTCCAGGAGTGGTGATGGACAGGGAGGCCTGGAGTGCTGTAGTCCATGGGGTCACAAAGAGTCAGACACGACTGAGAGACTGAAATGAACTGATGTACTCCTTTCCCAATTTGGAACCAGCCTGCTGTTCCACGTCAAGTTCTAACTGTTACTTCTTGACCTGCATACACATTTCTCAGGTGGCACATCAGGTGGTCTGGTAATTCCCATCTCTTGAAGAATTTCCCACAGTTTGTTGTGATCCACACAATCCAAGGCTTTGGCATAGTCAATAAAGCAGAAATAGATGTTTTTCAAGAACTTTCCTGCCTTTTCAATGATCCAACAGATGTTGGCAATTTGATCTTTGGTTCGTCTGCTTTTTCTAAATCCAGCTTGAACATCTGGAAGTTCACAGTTCATGTACTGTTGATGCCTGGCTTGGAGAGTTTTGAGCATTACTTTACTAGCATGTGAGATGAGTGCAATTGTGCAGTACTTTGAGCATTCTTTGTCATTGCCTTTCTTTGGGATTGGAATGAAAACTGACCATTTCCAGCCCTGTGGCCACTGCTGAGTTTTCCAAGTTTGCTGGCATATTGAGTGCAGCACTTTCACAACATCATCTTTCAGGATTTGAAACAGCTCAACTGGAATTCCATCACCTCCACTACCTTTGTTCGTAGTGATGCTTTCTAAGGCCCACTTGACTTCACATTCCAGTATGTCTGGCTCTAGGTGAGTGATCACACCATCATGGTTATCAGGGTCATGAAGATTTTTTTGTATAGTTCTTCTGTATATTCTTGCCACCTCTTCTTACTATCTTCTGCTTCTGTTAGGTCCTACCATTACTGTCCTTTACTGTGCCCATCTTTGCATGAAATGTTCCCTTGGTATCTCTCATAGATCTCTAGTCTTTCCCATTCTGTTGTTTTCCTCTATTTCTTTGCACAGATGACTGAGGAAGGCTTTCTTATCTCTCCTTGCTATTCTTTGGAACTCTGCATTCAATTGGGTATTTGAATTTTCACCTTTGCTCTTTGCTTCTCTTCTTTTCTCAGCTATTTGTAAGTCCTCCTCAGATGGCCAGTTTGCTTGTTTGCATTTCTTTTTCTTGAGGATGGTCTTGATCTTTGTCTCCTGTACAGTGTCATGAACCTCTGTCCATAGTTCTTCAGGCACTCTGTCTATCAGATCTAATCCTTTGAATCTATTTCTCACTTCTACTGTATAATCATAAGGGATTTGATTTAGGTCATATCTGAATAGTGTAATGGTTTTCCCCACTTTCTTCATTTTAAGTCTGAATTTGGCAATAAGGAGTTCATGGTCTGAGCCACAGTCAGCTCCCAGTCTTGTTTTTGCTGACTGTATAGAGCTTCTCCATCTTTGGCTGCAAAGAATATAATCAATCTGATTTCAGTATTGATCATGGTGATGTCTATGTGTAGTCTTCTCTTGTGTTGTTGGAAGAGGGTGTTTTCTATGACCAGTGTGTTCTCTTGGCAAAACTCTATTATTAGCCTTTTCCCGGCTTCATTCTGTACTCCAAGGCCAAATTTTCCTGTTACTCCAGGTGTTTCTTGACTTCCTACTTCTACATTCCAATCCCTTATAATAAAAAGGATATCTTTTTTGGGTGTTAGTTCTAGAAGGTCTTATAGGTCTTCATAGAACCATTCAGCTTCTTCAGCATTACTGGTCGGGGCATAGACTTTGATTACCATGGTACTGAATGGTTTGCCTTGGAGACGAACAGAGATCGTTCTGTCATTCTTGAGACTGCATCCAAGTACTGCATTTCAGACTCTTTTGTTGACCATGATGGCTACTCCATTTCTTCTCAGGAATTCTTGCCCACAGAGTAGATATAATGGTCATCTGAGTTAAATTCACCCATTTCAGTCCATCTTAGTTTGCCGATTCCTAAAATGTTGACATTCACTCTTGCGATCTCCTGTTTGACAACTTCCAGTTTGCCTTGATTCATGAACCTAACATTCCAGGTTCCTATGCAATTTTGCTCTTTATAGCATCAGACCTTGCTTCTATCCCCAGTCACATCCACAACCGGGTGTTTTTGCTTCAGCTCTGTCTCTCCTGAGAAATGTAAGGCTTGATAAATGCCAGAACAGTAAAACATGAACAAGGATTTCATGGAACATGGTTGGCATCATGAAAGAGATGGCATTTATACTAGGTCTTTAAAACCAAAGGCCTTCTTAAAAAAAAATTGTGTATTTGGCAGCATCACGTTCTTAGCTGTGGCATGTGGCATCTTATTCCTTGACCACAGATTGGAATCAGGTCCCCTGCATTAGGAGTGCAGAGTCTTAGCCACTGGACCACCAAGGAAATCCCAACAAAAGCATTTCTTAGGTGGCGGTAGAACTGAATAGACTTTCAGTTGAACTGAACAGAATGTATAAGTGTATGCGTCAGAAAGCAATGGCATGTACATTATTATTGAAACAGTATGAAGATGTGAAGGCAGTAGCAAAATAGTAAAATCAGGAAGAAGCTGGTAGGGAAAAGGAATGGCTGGTACTATGGAAGGCTTTTTTGAGTGACTACTCAAAAAAATTCAGAATTTATTCAAAAAGCCATTAAAGCTTTTTAAGCAGACAGGTGATATGAGGTTCTTCTTGAAATAGTATATTAAAATTTGTTACAGAAAAATGATTCTAAACACTGAATAGAGTAGCAGAAAGTCAAAACTATCCATCTCAACTGATGATGTTCTAGTCACACATGAAGAGGTCACACAGACAGGCCTTCACACAGAACTGTAGCTTGGTGGAATGGCTGGAGAGCACTCAGGGCCATCTTCACTGTCATCATGGCAGAACGGCAGCCCACTCTGGTACGCTTGCTCTTCGCTGTCACATGGCAGAACGGCAGCCCACTCTGGTACGCTTGCTCTTCACTGTCATCATGGCAGAACGGCAGCCCACTCTGGTACGCTTGCTCTTCACTGTCATCATGGCAGAACGGCAGCCCACTCTGGTACGCTTGCTCTTCACTGTCATCATGGCAGAACGGCAGCCCACTCTGGTACGCTTGCTCTTCACTGTCATCATGGCAGAACGGCAGCCCACTCTGGTACGCTTGCTCTTCACTGTCATCATGGCAGAACGGCAGCCCACTCTGGTACGCTTGCTCTTCACTGTCATCATGGCAGAACGGCAGCCCACTCTGGTACGCTTGCTCTTCACTGTCATCATGGCAGAACGGCAGCCCACTCTGGTACGCTTGCTCTTCACTGTCATCATGGCAGAACGGCAGCCCACTCTGGTACGCTTGCTCTTCACTGTCATCATGGCAGAACGGCAGCCCACTCTGGTACGCTTGCTCTTCACTGTCATCATGGCAGAACGGCAGCCCACTCTGGTACGCTTGCTCTTCACTGTCATCATGGCAGAACGGCAGCCCACTCTGGTACGCTTGCTCTTCACTGTCATCATGGCAGAACGGCAGCCCACTCTGGTACGCTTGCTCTTCACTGTCATCATGGCAGAACGGCAGCCCACTCTGGTACGCTTGCTCTTCACTGTCATCATGGCAGAACGGCAGCCCACTCTGGTACGCTTGCTCTTCACTGTCATCATGGCAGAACGGCAGCCCACTCTGGTACGCTTGCCGGGATAATCCTGTGGGCAGAGGAGCCATGGGCTACAGTCCACATGGTCGCAAAAGAACTGGACATGACTGAGCAACTAAACAACAACAGAACATAAAGTAATGCTGGTATACAAAGGAAAAGTGATCAGCGGCTTAAATTTGAAATTCTGAGGATTCAGGATTTCTTAACACCACACATCTTCCCTAAAACATCACTGTTTATACCCCAAGTAACTCTCTGCTCTTTTGTGAACTCCTACTAACTCCTACTAGCTTATCTTCAGGTGTCTAAAAAGAACAATGAAGTAACAGGAAAAAATATGAGAGATTTTGTTATAGATAGAATGTGATGCAGATACTGCTATTACATCAATAAGAAGATATTCATTAGGACAGATTTTAGGGAATAATTCAGGAAACTTGTTCTTTACAATATAAGTTGAAGTAATAATATGTTCATTCAGGTGAGATGTTTTGAAGAAATGAACTAGGTGAGGACAGGGAGTGTTTATAGAGATTTAAATGGTGCTGTCTATACTGGGTCATTTATGTCCATTGTAATTATTATTAACACCAGTTTTAAAATTAGAGACAAACCCTGAAGAAAAATATGGAATGTGTCACTGAGCCTGTAGAAATTATAACATCAGGCCGGAGGTATCTTCCTTTCCTTACCCCAAGTCTTTTTGAACAACATTCTTATCCTTGATTTTCAGCGTCATAATGTTAGTGTATAGTGACTGGCATTTTTATCCAGATTAGTTGTCATAGAAAACTAAGATTCATATGTGTGTAAGACACATTTTAAGCATAGATATGAGATTTTTAATCTATTTTCATATGAGGTATATATAAATGTTATAACTCTTAAGACAAAGTATCTGTATTTGATGTCAGTGGAACTTTTACAGTAGGAGATGAGATAAAATATTTAGGGAATAGGGGAGATAGTAAATGAGCAAGTTAACAATTTTGTGTTATGTGCAGCTCATAATTGTAGCTCTGTGAAGAGCTCCCACTGAGTCAATGGGAGGTGTGGGTGGAGGTTAGAGCCAGGTTAATTGTTGCATTCAACATCATTCAGGAGAAAAAGTGGAGATAAAATTGTGGCATTTATATTTCTGCCTTTCAATTTTCCTTCGTCTCTATACTTGTATTTTCTTCACTCATTATTATTTATTTCCCATGCCTGAATTTTTTCCTCCCTTGACTCCTTTAGGTTATTGAAGAAATACAGTCCATAAAGTTGACTTTCAAGGTGTTTTAAAAATAAAGAAAACGCCAGTCATCTATTCATTTTCAATACAGGTTGGAAATATAGTTCCTCGGAAAGTATTACCTACCAAGTAATCTGATTGAAAAATAGATTTTGGGAGGAAAGAGGCATTTTACTACATGTCTCTCTGGCAAGCTAGGGCCTGTGGTATGCCATCACTGCCAGGCCTGCAGGTATTTTAATTATAATCCGACAGGTCATTTTTCTTTTTTAGTAGTTTTCTAGTCCTTTGGGATCCACCTTCTCAATGACTATTAGTTTCTTCTATGTAAGGAAAAGAACCTCTGACTCCAAATATGCAGCTTCAGGAACTCAGCCTTCGTATTCTCTGACCTCTCACCTTCACAGTGTGATTTAGATCTGGGTTACAGTGCAATAATGTGTCAAGGATACTACTCTCTAATTCTCACCAACTCCAGGTAGCAATTCTCTTCACATTTGAGACTTTAAATCGTTATCAGTGTTCTTTCACTACTTTGTTAATGTGGAAAGTTAACATTCGTGTAGATTAAAGAATGCTTGTATTTTGCTTTTTGTCTTCTTGAGGATTATTTTATTATTCTCACTCTTCAAATTTTCTGCTTCTGTGTTTGCTTTTATTTTCACCCAGATTATTTTACCAATATGAATATTGACTTTCGAAAATTTTTTGAGATATTCCATTGCTAAATTTGGAAAGCATTTATACAAATCCTGAGGGAACTGAAGGTATCAGAAAGATATAAAACATTTTATGGACTGTTAAGTTGTCATGCTTATTAAATGCAAAAAATCCTCTTAAAGAGGAATAAACAAAGCTTTCTTTTGTGCCTTCACCTTTCAAAGAGAGCTCTGGAAAACAACTTTCCATCAAGTTACAAATTTTATTGTGTAATTTAGTGAAACAATCACACAAACCAAGTTTGTTAGCTTTGAGCATTAAACGCACATGTGTATAAATTTATCATTACCTTGCTTATCACACAGTTTAAGTTTTTGACAGAAAAAGTCTATTTTGATTTTTTAAAAATCACTGAAAATTGTCTTTTAATTTTTACAAATCTGAATGTATTCTTTGTAAAAAGGGTTGTGTTTGTGTCACTGGCTTATTGGTGACTTTCATTTTTCTTTTAACTTCATGGAATCCATGAGTCATACATTCGTTTTCCTGGATATACAACATACAAGCTCATTGTAAAATTTAAACAAATTAAATATGTTAAGATGTCTTTCTAAAACTTGGCAACACCTCCATTAGATGAGATCTTCTCAGATGGGCGTTACTTTATGGCACTGAAGGACTGTAATTGTGTTTCCTAATGAGATGTAGGTTGAACTTCTTCATCTTATTGGTCTAGATCTCCATCTCCTACAAAGTTTACTTAATAATATTCTAATGTTACTCATGTCCTAGAAGTTTTCATTTTTACATGGTAACATTTGGGCATCAAACTTGTCTGATTTTATTTGTATCATTGGAACAGTTTAGAAGCTAAAATCCAGGAACTTTTATTAAGAAAATTTTAAATGTAGAAATAAAAACAGAATATAGACAACTGAAACTAATTTCCCCAGCTTGATAACAGATGGACATTTCTAGGGCTAAACACATTATTTCTACTATCTAAAATTAAAAGAAAATATTGTGATAACAAACAAATACATTTACCAAATTCAAATAAGATTCTTATAATCCTTATCTTATACCAGAATTTTACCCATTAGAGTTCTAAAATATTAATATGAAAGCATAATTCTATGCATTTAAAAATTTTCTGTGGTTTTTACCCATTAGAGTTCTAAAATATTAATATGAAAGCATAATCCTATGCATTTAAAATTTTTCTGTGGTTTTAGGCAAACGATCCATTTCCATTAATGAACACTGGGCATGTTTCTAAGAGTTAAGCCAATACTGAAAAATATGAAAGCTTCTTATTCTTTTAAAGGACATAAGTTGAACATGGACAAGAACATGTTTGAGTTTCATTTTCTTTTGTTTTAATTTGTCTGCATACCTAACATATAGTAGTGAATGAATAATAAATACATAAAGGAAGGAAAAGAGGAAAGGGACAAATGAATGAACAAACAAATAAGAGTTTCAGACAAAACTTGTCTGAAAAGGCAATACTGCTAATAAAAAATATTTCTAAGTATTTATTTTATATCTTAAATATAAACTAACGGCAATACAGCAAGTAGACTGCTGCTGCTGCTGCTGCTAAGTCGCTTCAGTCGTGTCCGACTCTGTGCGACCCCATAGACAGCAGCCTACCAGAATCCCTGTCCCTGGGATTCTCCAGGCAAGAACACTGGAGTGGGTTGCCATTTCCTTCTCCAATGCATGAAAGTGAAGAGTGAAAGTGAAGTCGCTCAGTCGTGTCCAACTCTTAGCAACCCCATGGACTGCAGCCTACCAGGCTCCTCCATCCGTGGGATTTTCCAGGCAAGTAGACTAGTGTTACCTAAAAACTTCAGAGGCCCAATGAATAGATAAGTTATCTGTAATTGGCATATCCCAGCACCCTACTAGGGAGGACTGACTTCCACTTATGTTTCATTTTCTTCACAGGCTGGCAGTGATCTTGCAAATTACAGTAAGATTGCTTCTTTCTAGGGTTAAGTTCTAAAGTCAGCTACTAAGGCAAAAAATGCCCTTGAAAAATTCTTTCTATCATCTATAAAACTTGATTTGAGGTCTATATCCTTATATAGTGGGCTTCCCTGGTGGCTCAGAACAGTAAAGAATCTGCCTGCAATGCAGGAGACCCAGGCCTGATTGCTGGGTCAGGAAGATCCTCTGAGAAGGGAATGGCTACCCACTCCAGTATTCTTGCCTATATAATTCCATGGACAGAGGAGCCTGGCAGGTTACAGTCCATGGGGTCAGACTCAGAGACTAACACTCACTTTCACCCTGATACAGTAGTTCTTAGATGCATTCAAATTTTAGGAGTACTGTGCTAAAGCACTGTGCTAAACTCAAGTCAAAGCAAAGTTGAAACCCTCAGGAGTGAATGACTCAGTGCTCCGTGAGAGGATGGCTTCAAGATTAAGAGTCTCTGCTTAGATACCAGCCTGCTGTGTGAATCCTAGGTCCAGTGATTAGAACCTGTTGACCTTGGCTAAATGATTGTATGTCTTGCTCTGTTTCCACATCTGCAAAACTGGATTACCTAATAGGTTGTTATGAACCTAATAGCTTGTTATGAAGGTCAAGTGAGATAATCTGTGTAAACTGTTTGAAATAGTCTGGCATGCAGTAAGCGTGTTTGCTCTTCTTCCTGACTTTATGACAACTATAAAATTCCTAATAGAGAACAAATGATGGATGAGAATTATAAAATGTTTTTGTTTGCCTGAAGGATTTACTCCATTCTGTTTTAATAAATCAGCCTCTGTAAACTTAATGAATGTAAATAAATGTGTCTTAGGAGGAGGTAACAAGATAAAGTGTCACTGGGACACAGTAGGCAACGCTCACTGGATTTTCACCAAAATTTTGCATGTGAGCAGTTGGACATGCATACCATTTTTTGAAAAAGATAGGGCGATGACCTTGACAGCTTACATCTGTCTTTCGAGACTGTCAGTACCTATTGAAGCCTCACTGAACAGGAATCAGTCTCATGTGCTTAGGCATTAAATGCAAATTAAATGAGGATTAGGTTCTAAACCCCACTCAAAAGTTGTATTCCTATTAATATAATCTCCTGCACTAAAATGTACCAGTTCACTCCTGCATATATAATTTTTTTTTTTTTTTTGGCTACTTTAAGGTCCATCTAGTCAAGGCTATGGTTTTTCCTGTGGTCATGTATGGATGTGAGAGTTGGACTGTGAAGAAGGCTGAGCGCCGAAGAATTGATGCTTTTGAACTGTGGTGTTGGAGAAGACTCTTGAGAGTCCCTTGGACTGCCAGGAGATCCAACCAGTCCATTCTGAAGGAGATCAGCCCTGGGATTTCTTTGGAAGGAATGATGCTAAAGCTGAAACTCCAGTACTTTGGCCACCTCATGCGAAGAGTTGACTCATTGGAAAAGACCCTGATGCTGGGAGGGATTGGGGGCAGGAGGAGAAGGGGACGACAGAGGATGAGATGGCTGGATGGCATCACTGACTCAATGGACGTGGGTCTGAGTGAACTCCAGGAGTTGGTGATGGACAGGGAGGCCTGGCGTGCTGCGATTCATGAGGTCGCAGAGTCGGACACAACTGAGCAACTGAACTGAACTGAACTTGACCAAAGAGCCTCCTCTACCATTACACCTGGCCAAGTTTCAATCACATATATAGCCCCAGCTAGAATTCCAAAAAATGTTTTCTCTAGGTGTTCTACCTTTAAAGTCTCTGGTTCCATTATCTACTCTGCACCTCGTGACCTAACACACACACACACACCCTCTGTAACTGTAGTTTCTTAAGCTTTGGTTGTGTCAGACTCTTTGCAACCCTATGGCTGTGACCCTCCAGGCTGTTCTGTCCAGAAGATTCTCCAGGCAACAATATTGAAGTGGGTGGCCATGTCCTCCTTCAGGAGATCTTCCCAATCTGAGGACTGAGCCCTCATCTCTTGAGTCTTCTGCACTTGCAGGCAGATTCTTTACCACTAGCACCACCTGGGAAGCCCAAGCTGCTACCTCTTTGTCATATCACCTCTATTGAGCTTTTGCCTGAGGAGTGCCTGCCTCTGCATGTGTATAAGGACAACCTGTATCTTTTCCTCCTGAAACATGGTAGCAGATGTATTCCTGCATACCTAGTCTGAATATTTCATTCATTCACCAGTATTAAGTCAGTATGGCAGCACACCAGGGATGATACGGTACACTTAGGATACTGATAGGTGAAAAAGGTACACTGATCTCATGGCACATTTGAGCTGAGAAGAAAGAATGAAAATTATATTAGTGAAAATTTGCCATAATATATGTCATCATAGCAAAGCTGTAGCTAACTTTCTTTTGTAGGATGCCAAGACTGGAATACATCCTGCATAATTATGAAATATTGTGAGTATTCTGATATAGGTACTATTTGTATTTGAGTGGCAAGTGTAGTCATTTGAAAAATAAACATTTTTCTGTGTTCTACTTTTCATCTATGAAGAAGAGAACGTCCAAAAGAGTTTGACATTTTTCTCATTCTACCAGTTGTTATATGACCTCATTTGGGGTGACTATTTCTTTTTTTGTTTTGAAGGAGGAAATAAGGAAAACACTGTTTTATGAACACTGTACCTTTGGCATATTTGAGTAGACATATTATTTTTTCCTCACTTTTTCTCATGCAGGTAGGAGCCAAGTTTTTAGGATATGAAACTGTTGGCGAAAGCTGATCATGATTTTTTATAAATATTGGACATCTTATAACATCACAAAGTGTTGCTTTTTTAACTGATGTTTTTTAGTTATAAAGTAAGGTTCCAAAATAACAGATATAATGATAGTGATAGTGACTGAGGGCCCATTATGTGGCAGGGAGACACAAATACTAACTATTTTTCATTTAATCTTTGGTGAATCTCTAGGAAGAAGATATTATTATTCTTTATTTACAGATAATAAAATCAATACTCAGAGAAGCTAAGGAAGATAACCAGCATTTATCATGAGCCTAATTTCAAGGCTTACCTTTTCTCATTCTGCATTACCTGTCCCCCCTCCAAAAATGACATTTAAAGACTGGCTATGACCATATCAACTTTTCACTACTATTCAAAAACTAATTTGTCTATTGCCATCCCAGTCTGTTTCATGTTGATAGTTCTGATATTAATAGTCAAGGTTGGCAGTTGTTTAAATGCCAGCAGGTTGCCTGGCCAAGAGTATCTGAATTGATATGAACACTTTTTTGAATAAGACTCTAAATGTGGACAAAGCAGATAGAGACCCTGTAATTATATAAGACAATGTAAATCAGTGAGGAGATTGATTTATTTGATGCTACAGTGTATTACTTGTGGAAAACTAACACTCTCAAAAATGTTTTTCTTAGCTTTTGTTACAGATGTACCTGCGCTTCCCTGGTTGTAAAGAATCCACCCGCAATGCAGGAGACCTGAATTTGATCCCTGGGTTGGGAAGATCCTCTGGAGAGGAAATGACAGTCACTCCAATATTCTTGCCTGGGAAATCCCATGGACAGAGGAGCCTGAGCTGCAGTCCATGGAGTCACAAGAGTTGGACATGACTTAGCGACTAAACCACCACCACCACCATCAAAGATGTATATAATTGGTCCTAAGAATTGCCTAGCGGTTTGAATGCACCACATACATGGAGGAAAATCTTGTTTCTTTTACATTTTGATCTCTTTACTCATGTAAATGGTATCCATCTTCTAGCTTCTGTTGCAAAACCTTCAAATATTCTCAAAGTGCAGAACCAATGCCTTAAAACTTATTTGCATTTTACATTCAGCTATTTTAACTACTATAAATGACATCCTTTCGTTTTTACTCTGTCTTTATGCTTTGTTCTGTTACCCAAATTGCTTTGAAAAGTTTAGCAGAGGACCAGATGCTTTAATTTTTTAGCTGGCTCCTTCTATCTTAATAATATTTCTTGCCTAGATTCAAAGTAACTTTTGTCATATTTATGTTCTCTAATGTTGTAGTTTCAAACCAGTATAAAGCAGGAACATAGATGTAATATCTCCAAGATGTTCTCTGAATCTATTTCCTCACAGAATCCCTTATTCATATCTCTCCTACCTTATTATTTTTTTTTTGCATTTAGATCAATTTTATTTGAAATCTTTACTGTCATATTCTTTTAAACATTGTACTCTGTAACTTCATTATTGCTATGAATGCACTGAATGAATTCAATTCATGTGTTTAAATCTTAACCCTCAATATGATGGCATTTGGATGTGGGGCCTTTGGGAAGTGGATTAGGTCACGAGGATGGAGCCCTCATGAGTGAGATCCGCACCATTATAAAGGAAATCCTATAAAGCTCCCTCTTTGCCTCCACCATGTGAGGACACAGAGAGAACACGGCAATCTGAGAACCAGG
The DNA here is from genome assembly GCA_006408695.1 of Aepyceros melampus. Lineage (NCBI taxonomy): Eukaryota > Metazoa > Chordata > Mammalia > Artiodactyla > Bovidae > Aepyceros > Aepyceros melampus. Next base: position 222,837 of record SJXQ01006504.1, read on the forward strand.
AAGAGGGCCCTCACTACAGACAGAATCTGCTACACCTTGATCTTGGACTTTCCAGACTCCAGGACTGTGAGAAATATATTTCTATATATGTCACCCAGTCTCTGATATTCTATTACCAGTCTGAATGAATTAAGACAATTATGAAATTTTATGTATCAACATATCAAAAATAGTTAACAGAAAACTTTTTAACTTGCAGTCAAATTATCTGTCCTATAAATGCCAAACATTCAAGTTTATCATTTCATCCTTTTTTTTGTATATTTTTTTAATTTCCTCAATGTGAAATTTTTTATAATAGTTTTATTGAGATATAATTCATGTGCCTTAAAATTTACCCATTTAAAGTATTCAATTATGCACACTCATAAAGTTGTATAGCCATCACTACTATATAACTTTGGGCTTCCCTGGTGGCTCAGATGGTAAAGAATCTGCCTGCAATGTGAGATACTTGGGTTCAATCCCCTAGGTCAGGAAGATCCCCAGAAGAGAATGGCAACCCACTCCAGTATTCCTGCCTGGAGAACTCTATGGGCAGAGGAGCCTGGTGGGCTACAGTCCAGGGGGTCACAAAGAGTGGGACACGACTGGGTGACTAGCACTTTCACTTTCACTATATAACTTTAGAGTATGCTCATCACCACTCCCCATTCCCACGTTTCTAGCCCCTAGCAACCACTAACCTGGACACGTAATATAAATGGAATCACACAATATATGCATTTTTATGTTATTCACTTAACATGATAGCACAAGTACTTAATTCTTTTTTACTGACAAGCACTATTCTTATATTTTTTAATAAAATATAATATATTTGAATATATAAATTATATATATATATTGCTGCTTGTGGCCTTTTCTAGCTGCGGCAGAGGGGGCTACTCTTCATTGCAGTGTATGGCTTCTCCCTGCGGTGGCTTCTCTTGCTGCTGAGCCCAGGCTCTGGGGCACCTGGGTTTCAGCAGCTGTGGTGCGTGGGCTCAGTAGCTGTGGTTCCTGGGTTCTAGAGCACAGGCTCAGTACTTGTGGGGCACTGGCTTAGTTGCCCCAGCATGTGGGATCTTCACAGACCAGGGATTGAACCATGTCTCCTGCACTGGCAGGCAGACTCTTTACCACTGAGCTACCAGGGATGGCTTAGTCTTTACCTTGTAGCTAGGCAGAGCATCAGTATCAGCCAAAAGTGCAATATCAGGGCATTCCAAGGTCATTCCTGGGGATATACACAGTCCTGCATTCATATTCATCACCTAGATGTTCAGGAATTTTTGGACTCTTTCAAATCCCCCAATGAATATCTCATTCCCCTTTTCCTTTTTGAGATTTCTGGTGAACCTCTTGTTAGCTCCAGATGGTATCACTGCCTCAGCTAGCTATAGTATCAAATAATCACTATTAAATATTTTCTACAAATATCCTAGAGATAAGAGTCACACAGAAAAACTTCTGGGTTAAGTCAAATAAAGGCAAGTTCGAAGAATGAAACTTTGCCTAGGAGCTGCTAGAAAGGTCAAATAACATTTCTCTGGAGATGACATTTTAGGAAAATCCAAGCCAGATTTTCCTAAATTTTCTATCAAAATCCGGATTTAGGTAAATCTGTCCCTTCAGTGGCTGCTAGACTTCTGGTTGTTCCAGCCGTCTAGTTATGAGTCTGCAAGTTTTCAGTTCTACAACAGAGCTGAAAAGGGGGTCATGGAAGTCAGACAAGGTATAAAATGCCACAATGCTTATTCTTCTTACTGAGATCTAGTCATTTTTATTGCATAATAGCTTCTGTAATTGTTGCAAGCCTTTAGTTAATTTCAAGAGTCTTTAAAAAGTTGACTTTGAGAATAATTGCTAATGTTCTCATTGTTTTAATAAGGAGCAGATTTTTGGAGATCTTCACTCTGTCATTCTGGAAGTGCCCCTTGGGTCATCCCTTCTTGTATGTTTCGGTGGTATCTTAAAATGAATATCCTAAAATTGAATCATTAATTACACATCACATTTCCCCACATTTCAATAATCTTCTTTTATAGGCTGTCTTCAATACCCGTGAGGCTGAACAAACCAGAAGTCTCTTTTTCTCCTGCTGCCATATTCAATCCAATCAGCAAGCCCAGTGTATATTATTTCCTAAATGGCTCTCAAATCTATCCATTTTTAGCAGTTCCAGTAGAAACATCATGCCTCCTCTTCTAAAAAACTGACTTCTAAGTGCTATAATAACCCTTTGAGCAATCTACCTGCATCCAGCCCAGCCTTGTCTCACCATTTATCCACACATAGACTGCATGACATTTTTTAGATACAAAAATAGTTATGTAACTTTGGGTAAAACTCTTAAACACTTTCCCTGTCCTCTTAAAAACAAACATTTTTACCATTACCTTCAAAGCTTATCCATGGTCCAACTCTTTCTGATTCTGGTTACAGTTGCATCCTCTGAGTTTTAGCACAATAGCTAATGCAAATTTTTCCATCAATAAACATTTGCTAAATAAATGAATGTTAATAAGTGATCTGGAGAAGGAAATGGCAACCCACTCCAGGGAAGATCCCCTGGAGAAGGAAATGGCAACCCACTCCAGTATTCTTGCCTGGAGAATCCCATGGATGGAGGAGCCTGGAGGGCTACAGTCCACGGGGTCACAAAGAGTCGGACACGACTGAACGACTTCACTTTCACTTTCAGTAAGTGATCTATTTTAAGGCTATAATGGAATAAGCAAAATTAATTCCTTTAAGCCAAGAAGTTAAACAACATAACTATCAAGCAATCAAAGGAATCAATCTGTCTGTTTCACCTTTAATGCTTTACTCTTCATTGAAAGAAATATTAGTTGCTTAAAAAAAAACAGTTCGAACTGTGGACATCAAGCCACATGTGGACAAAACAAGTATATGTAGAATTTATGTATTCAATTTGGAGTTAATCAGTAAAATCAGATTTTGAAAATTACTTTGATAATTAAGTTCATAATAGCACATTGTATAGATTTTCTATGCTTAACTATTAGCATAGAATACCAATAAACTGATAAATGTTTTCTATTTAACAGATATTCTCTGATCTAGCACCACAAAATAGATACAGTTAAGTTGCTGATTTGCTTAAGGACTATCCATTTAAAAGATCTATTTTCTACACAATGGCAGGGTGGGCCTAATTTTTTTTTTTTTCCTGTTATGTCAGAGGAAACCCTTGAAACCACTCATTGTGGTTAACTACATTCCTAATAATATATCCTTTGAAAAGACTATCATAGGTCTTCTAAATGATTATATTGCTTATCTTCAGGTAGAATGAAAAGAGAGTTGGACCTTAAAGAAGGCTGAGTGCCAAAGAATTGATGCTTTTGAACTGTAGTGTTGGAACAGGCTCTTGAGAGTCCTTGGACTGCAAGGAGATCAAACCAGTCAATCCTAAAGGAAATCAGTCCTGATTATTCATTGGAAGCACTGATGTTGAAGCTAAAGCTCCAGTACTTTGGCCACCTGATGTAAAGAGCCAACTCATTAGAAAAGACCCTGATGCTGGGAAAGATTGGAGGTAGGAGGAGAAGGGGATGGCAGAGGATGAGATGGTTGAATGGCATCACTGACTCAATGGACATGAGCTTGAGCAAACTCCAGGAGATGAAGAAGGACAGGAAAGCCTGGTGTGCTGCAGTCCATGGGGTTGCAAAGAATTGATGCGGCTGATCAATTGAGACACGGCTGATCGACTGAACAACAAGACTGAAAAAGATATTTGTTGAGGGTTACTTCAGGGTCTATCACTTTGCTTCTAGTATCAGAAGCCCAGGATATCTGTGATACCGTATTCCAACTTGATGTGACATAGCACTTGTGAAGTTATCAGTTACTCTTTCAGTAAGATTGCCAGTATCACTTAATTTGGCTTTGAACCATCATTTTATAACTAAGCATGTTGTCGTATTTAAAATGCTTCAGATGACAGCTTTGGATTTCTTTGCTTAAGTTTTTTAAAGTATTCAAATTTAGCAATCTCTTCAATGAATTGTGTGCCAATTTTAGATGTATTCTTGACATAGAAGTGCCCTTGCATTTCAAGCGGCACATTATAAGCTGCATATTTTCTGCCTGGGAGATATTTATTTGGGAGTATGTTCATGATGTAGACTATTTTTTCCCTTTAAATGTGGAAAAACTTGTTTTCTTTCTTATTATATTGATCACCCCCCCAACCCCCAGCAAATATACAAATGAACTGCCATTCTATTGTAGCATTCACTCTGATTTCCCAGATGTTATGCTAACTCTCGTACTGCTTTTGGGTAGTTTCCAAAATACAGTACTTGGATTAAATATGTCCTTGGTAGATTTTACCCTTTAGCTGTGTCCTCTCCTTTTTGTACTGGTATTATATAGAAACTTTCAATGACTTTATTATATTTCAACATATGACTGCTATTTCCTGTTATTTTTGTCTTTTCTACTTGAAAAAGAATTTCTTATTTCTCTAGGATTTTTAGGATTGGAGACCATTAGTTATATATTCAAAAGGCACACATTTTTCATGTAAAACATGTCAGTATGACATATGACTCTGAAAGAATAAACATATTTGGAATTCTGTCTTCATTTTATTCTGCTGTGTTGAATTGATATGGTGAAATAATCTCTGTATCAAAATGTATAATTTATGCTAATAAAAATATAATTTTTCAAGCATCCTACCAAATATTAAAACATTTTATTTTACAATACTTTTAGATTTACAGAAAATTAGAAAATAGAGCAGAGTTCATGTATACCCCAAACCTAGTTTCCACTATTGTTAATAGCTAATATTAGTAATAAACATTTATTACAATTAATGTGGGAATAAAATCAAAACATTATCATTAACTAAAGTCTATAGCTAAAGATTTCTTTCAGTTCAGTTCAGTTCAGTCACTCAGTTGTGTCCAACTCTTTGTGACTCCATGAATTGCAGATGCCAGGCCTCCCTGTCCATCACCAACTCCCAGAGTTTACCCAAACTCCTGTCCATCGAGTCGGTGATGCCATCCAGCCATCTCATCCTCTGTCGTCCCCTTCTCCTCCTGCCCCCAATCCCTCCCAGCATCAGTGTCTTTTCCAATGGGTCAGCTCTTCGCATGAGATGGCCACAGTATTGGAGTTCAGCTTTAGCATCAGTCCTTCCAATTGTTGCAGGAAGGCAGACCCCTTCCAGGGCCCAAAAGTGGGCTCTTGTCTTACACTAGGAAATGAAGTGTCCGAGGAGACACGTGCTGACAAAGCAGGAGATTTTATTGGGAAAGGGCACCGGGTGGAGAGCAGTAGGGTAAGGGAACCCAGGAGAGCTGCTCTGCCCTGTGGCTCGCAGTCTCGGGTTTTATGGTGATGGGATTAGTTCCCGGGTGGTCTTTGGCCAATCATTCTAATTCAGTCTTTCCTGGTGGCGCATGATCGCTCAGCCAAGATGGATGCTAGCAAGAGAGATTCTGGGGAGTGGACAGACACGCGGTATCTCCTTTCAACACTTCCTAAACTCTTCTGGTTGGTGGTGGCTTATTAGTTCCGTATTCCTTATCAGGATCTCCTGTCATAAAACAACTCATGCAAATGGTTACTATGGTGCCTGGCCAGGGTGGGTTGGTTCAATCAGTGTGCTTCCCCCTAACACAATGAACACCCAGGGCTGATCTCCTTCAGAATGGACTGGTTGGATCTCCTTGCTGTCCAAGGGACTCTCAAGAGTCTTCTCCAACACCACAGTTCAAAAGCATCAATATTCTTTTTCTGTTCCAGAATTCCATCCAGAAAAACATAATGCATTTAGTAGTTATATCTTCTTAGCTTACTTCCTAAACTCTTCTGGTTGGTGGTGGCTTATTAGTTCCGTATTCCTTATCAGGATCTCCTGTCATAAAACAACTCATGCAAATGGTTACTATGGTGCCTGGCCAGGGTGGGTTGGTTCAATCAGTGTGCTTCCCCCTAACACAATGAACACCCAGGGCTGATCTCCTTCAGAATGGACTGGTTGGATCTCCTTGCTGTCCAAGGGACTCTCAAGAGTCTTCTCCAACACCACAGTTCAAAAGCATCAATATTCTTTTTCTGTTCCAGAATTCCATCCAGAAAAACATAATGCATTTAGTAGTTATATCTTCTTAGCTTACTCTGGGCTGTGACACTTTCTCAGATTTTCCTTGTTTTTGATAACCTTGACAGTTTTGAGGCATATTAGTCAGATATTTTGCAAAATATCCCTCTATGGGGATTTGTCTGATGTTTTTCTTATGATTAGACCTGGGTTATACATTTTGTGGAGAAAGACCAGAGAGGCAAAGTATCTTTCTCATTATATCATATCAAGAGTGCATTCACATCAATCTGACTTATTATTCATGATGCTGACCTTGATCATCTGGCTGAAAGAGTGTTCTTCAAGCTTCTCTACTGTAATGTTCCTCTTTGTTCTTTCCTTGTTCTCTACTGTAACTGTTTGAAGGAAGTCACCAAGCACAGCCCACTCTGAGAAGTGGACAGTTATGTTTCACTTCTCAAGAGCAGAGTATCTACATAAAGTATTTGGAGCTTTTCTGTACTGTAGATTTTTCTATCACCCCCATTATTTATTTATTGAATCACTTATTGATATCAGTATGGATTCATGGAGATTTATTTTAGACTTTGAGTTATAATGGGATAAAATCTATTTGTTTATTTACTCAAAGTGTTAGCTTTGGGAATTGTCTCATATCTCCTGTGTCCTGTTGACACACTCCTGCTTTTGTCTGTTTAGTTTTTATTTTTTTTTGCATTTCTTTAATTTCTGGCACTACAAGATGCTCCAGGCTCATGCTATGTGTTTCCTGCCTCAGCCCGTAGAATCAGACATTTCTCCAAGGAGCTCCGGATCCTTTATTAGAAACCAAGATCTGGGCACTAGATGTTCTGTTATGTTATTTTTCTAGCTAAAGGAATGAGACTAGAATTTCTTGAGCTTCTACTGTTATTTAAGCCAGAGATAAGCAAATGTGTTCTGTAAAGGACCAGATAGTAAATATTTCAGCCTTTGCAACCTATCATCTCTCATAATGACTTTGCTGTGAAAACTGACTTTGATGAAAAAAACAGCCTTAGGCCGTATGTAAACAAATGGATGTGACTCTTTTCTAATAAAGCTGTATTTACAAAAGCAGGTGACAGGCTGAATTTGGCCTGTGGATAGTCACCTAACTTAAGATATAAGCTGTAGGTGTGGCCTGTGTGGTGTGTGTGTGTGAGAAGGAGGAGTATAGAGGGAAAAAGAGAAGCAGGTAAACAAAATATGAATTCATTCTTAGAGTGAAAGAATCGGGGACTGAGCTCAAATGGTCTGATTACAAAGACAGTGTTATTTTTCTTTTTCCATACTGTCTTCTGGGCTTCCCCAGTGCCTGCCAGTGCAGGGGATGTAAGAGATACTGGCTCAGTCCCTGGGTCAGGAAGATCCTCTGGAGGAGGACATGGCAACCCACTCTAGTATTCCGGCCTGGAGAATTCTATGGACAGAGGAAGCTGGCAGGCTACAGTCCACGGGGTCAAAAAGAGTCAGACATGAGTGAAGCGACTTAGAACAGCATACGTACTGTCTTCTAATCAATTATTCTGCGAATTATATCCCAGAAATTCCTTGTATTTTGTTTTTCCAGCTTGCAGAAAGTCTCACACATAGACTAATCAAATCTCTCAAGTGGTATAACTATAATAATGATGCTGGCTTACGTGTCATACCTGGATATCAATCTTACTTACTTTTTTGTCACACATTGTATAGTTACAAACTCTAGGTTATTGATAAAGAGGTCAACATAGCCAAGCAAGCTGTTTGCTGAAATAAACTGTTGGAAAAACTTCATTTAGAGTAAAGACATTTTCCAACTGACATGGTTCATGACCAGCTATATTGTATAACTGTGTAATGAGGAGTCTCTTGCTTGCCAGCAAAAACCAGAGTAAAGAGATGACTGTTGAACAATAGTCATCTCCAGGGACTAACAGAGAAAGACAACGAGAAAACATAAGTATGGCTGTTTCAAAACAGAACTCAACTCTTAAAGAAAAGGAAGAATTAAGGGAAAAACATGAACCAGATTGATCTCTTTGACATTTCAAGTTAATTGTTGAGGTACTTTCCCTTTATCAATTCTGTCTTTTACAGAACATTTTCCAAATTATTCCCCAGTTTTAAGCTCTCACATTCACAAATCCTTCTATAAATTTATAATTCTGGATGTTAAATCCATTGATCATAGTTTCTCTTACCAAGGCATTTTCCCTTACTACATTAGCTTCAGTTGTGAAATGAAGTTACTTAATGGTATATGTTTTCTCCTTCAAACTATTGTAAGTCATGGGTAATCAATAAAGAGCTGGAGAAAGGTAATGTATTACAGGTTAATCACACAGTATGCTTTATATAGGACATAAGAACTCTCCTGTCATTGATTATACTTTTTTTTTAATTGTTCATAGTCCATTCTCCAAAATAATATGATCTTTCCTAGACTGGTGTCTAAGAAATAAATCTCCCTACCTACGAGGTCATCGATCACTGACAGATATACACCTATAGTGGTGTATTTAAACGATAAACTAGTTCATATTGATCATTCACTCTATATGCTTCTGTCTCAAGGATGAAATCTGAAGAAAAAATGACTAGAGTGGTAGATTGGAAAAACTGGGTAAGAAGCTTATATTTTGAAAATTTGGGTTCATAGATAATATTTCAGAGGATATTAATAATAATATCAATAGTATAATTGACATTAATAATGGAAATAATATAATATATATATAATATAATAATGGACACAGTAGTGACTGTGTCCATCAATCAGAAACACAAAAACCACTCTAGATATTTCAAGTGTAAAGGGATTTAATGCACAGAATTAGTTACAAAATTATTGGAAAAGCTGGTCATGCAATAAAGAGTTTAGTGCTCTATCCATTGATACAGAGCTGGTACCTTTCCTGGGCTGAAGCTTTGCCACGCCACTACTATGACAGAGGCTATGTCCCCATTGTTGTTGCAGCTGAGTGGGACCCTGGGACCACATTCCCACTGCCAAGCCTGTGTGGTGCTACTACCACTACTGCTGAAGGCATCTCCAGAAGCAAAGAAGACAGCATCTCTCTTCCTCTTGCTTTCCAACATTCTGTACCCAACTAAAAAGGGAAGTGCAGTTTGCAGGCTCCTACTTCTACAATTCAAAAGTGAATGAAGGAAGGCAAAAATGGAACTTATGCCAAGAGGTTACCAAAATGCATACAATATGATGGGTACCATTTTAACTATTTTCAGATAGACAAATATTGATTTAGATCTCATAACAGCCCTGTGTAGTAGATATGCTTTATACTTATTTCACTGATGAGGAGACTGAGGCACAAAGAAGCTAGATAGTGTTATACAACTATTAAGAGGTGGAATTGGGATTTGAACCAGGAAATATAACTCTAGTGTTCATACCTAGATGGGCTCGATAAAGGATAGAAATGGTCTGGACCTAACAGAAGCAGAAGATATAAGAAGAGGTGGCCAAGAATATACGGACGAACTGTACAAAAAAGATCTTTACGACCCAGATAATCATGACGATGTGATCACTAATCTAGAGCCAGACATCTTGGAATGTGANAGTACTTTGACCACCTCATGCAAAGAGTTGACTCATTGGAAAAGACTCTGATGGTGGGAGGGGTTGGGGGCAGGAGGAGAAGGGGACGACAGAGGATGAGATGGCTGGATGGCATCACTCACTTGATGACATGAGTTTGGGTGAACTCTGGGAGTTTGTGATGGACAGGGAGGCCTGGCGTCCTGCAATTCATGGGGTCGCAAATAATCAGACACGACTGAGCGACTGAACTGAATTGATTTTCTTCTTGCCTATCCATGAAAGTTCTAGTTATGTCTGCCATAACAGCTCTGAGTATAAAAGAATAGTTACAATAGAAACTGGCTGTTTCAGTGTAGCATAATATAAAAAGATGTGGTGTGGGAAAAAAACCACTGTTTAGCAAACAATCCAAAGGTATAGGCAACAGGAAAGTGAAGATGGGCATGGTGAATTCAGTAAAAGTGAGAAATGTCACCTCCAATCATCTCTTCCTTTACCTTGACTTCCTTTCTTTTTCTTTATTTCTTCCTTCCTTTCCTTCCTTTTCTTCCTTTCTTTTTTCTTTCTCTTTCCATTTCTCCCTCTTCCTCTCTCTCTTTCCCCCCGTTTTCCTTTTATCTTTCACCCAATGTCTGATGTGGTACAAATATATTGCTAAGAATTATGGTTATAAATATTTTTTTAAGTGTGTTAGTGATGTCTAAGGATGTTACTCTGGTTATAGACCTGACTCCGTGTCTGTGTCAAGTCCTATGCTTTAGTCAAATGATGACACATTTATCAGCTTGTTGTCATGGCAGCCAACGAGCAGGCAAGGAGCTTGTGTGGCTCCATTAAGCTGTTCCTGAAAGCAGGCCTGGCACCACCACCTTTCAGATAGCTGAGCAATTGAAACTGTGTTTCTCCTCTGTCATGACCGGAGATTCTCAGCTGGGTCGCTTCAGCTCTTCCCAGTCCATCATGCTATTTAAATGCAAAGCGACATGTACACCATCATAACAAACTGTCTTCAGTAAGAGCCTACGGGACTTCCCTGGGGGCCACCTTGCAAATGCAGGGAACAAGGGTTCAATCCCTGGCTGGGAACTAAGATCCCACATGCCGCAGGACAACTAAGCCTGTGCACCACAATAAAAGACCCCGAGTGATGCAACCGAGGTCCCACACATCACAACTAAGACCCGACGCTGCCAAATAAAAAAAATTACAAAAACAGGGGCCTAAGAACTTTTTCAAAATTTTTCAATTTCAAGTTGCCAAATTTGTCAACCAACTAAACAGTCTTTGGCAGAGGTAACTATTAGCCATCAAGCCCTGCCTAGAATATTCTCAGGATTTTCTCTGGTCAGAAACACCATTACTCTGTAAAAAGAATTTATAATATGAAAGATAGAAAAATTTAAAAATGGAAAGCTATAATAAGAGCTAAAAACTTCAACATGCTAAGTTTATATTTTTGGATAATGCTTAGTAATAAAAACACAAAAATAATAACAACTATTTTGACAAGCATTAACTGTGTGCTAGGCATTCTGTTGAGTCTTTTACATGGATAATTAATTTCCACAGTGAACTTATGACCAAGGCATACTTTGCTTACACACTTATACAAGAAGCTATAGGAGCAGAGGAAAAGTTCTGTCCAAGTTTTCCTGAAGAAATCAAATCATAAGAACCTTCACAGAGAAGGTGCTCTTTGGAGGCAAGACATGAAGAATGATTAGGAGCTTGCCAGTCATGTAAGCATTGCAAGACAGAGGGAAAACATGGTAGAATAAGATACAGTTGGGAGGAAGGAAAAGGAAGTAAGACAGTAGGTTCTGGGGGTCAAATAACCAAGTGTTGTATGTATAGTATAGTATAGAATGAAATTTAAGCCATACTAACCCTTATGGCAGAAAGTGAAGAGGAACTAAAAAGCCTCTTGATAAAAGTGAAAGAAGAGAGTGAAAAAGTTGGCTTAAAGCTCAGCATTCAGAAAACGAAGATCATGGCATCTGGTCCCATCACTTCATGGGAAATAGATGGGGAAACAGTGGAAACAGTGTCAGACTTTATTTTTTTGGGCTCCAAAATCACTGCAGATGGTGACTGCAGCCATGAAATTAAAAGACGCTTACTCCTT
>SJXQ01006504.1:236005-249171 GCA_006408695.1 Aepyceros melampus
AGTTTGTTTTGCTTTACAATACTGTATTCGTTTTGCTATACATTGACATGAATCAGCCACGAGTGTACATGAACTCCCAATCCCGACCCCCACCTCCCCTCTCCCGCCCCACACCCTCTCTCTGGATTATCCCCATGCCTCAGTCCCAAGCATGTGATGAAAATAGTAAGAACATTCTATGGGCTCTGGCTTTTCAGGGTATAGAAAGCAAAACCCATTATCCCACAGGGACTAAGACACTGATCTCAGCAAGGCATAGAAGTGGAAAATTTTTGCTCTTTTGTAGATATTCCAGAGGAAGCTACAGCAGTATCAAGGCAAGGGAGATGGCAACAAGAGTAAGAATCTAATGATAGTTAAGGCTTAAAATAAATCTTAAATGTGTGAGTATAATTTTGATTCATGGTACTTAAAAATATGTATGCAGCATATCTTCCAACATAAATATATCAGTTATACTTGAAAAATAAACACAAAAATTACTTTAAATAATCTAAGAGGAAGAGATTTAATTTAAAGAACTGGAAGCTTGGAAAACCTTTGTCTATTTTGGAAGAGTAAGGATAAGAAGAAGCTACCATAACTTGTAAATTCACTGCTAGCTTTCTGAGACTCAGGCCATTTAAGGAAATTGTAGGGATCTACTATGTAGGTTTACAGTTGCCTGAAGCTCCAAGGCAGATAATTTGCAGAAAAATTCTTAGAGGTTATTGCAAAATTTCACATCCACTGAAGCTCAGATATATCCCACTGTTGACCAGGAGCAATGCTTTTCATTTCTCACATGAGAGCCTTTCTTGGTAAATCTAGGCCACGATCTTGTTAGCAAGGGAAACAGACAGCGAATAGAACAATTCAGAAATGGTCTTAAGGTTCCAACTAACAGGTGAGGGAAAATGACATTTATACTAATCCAAGTAGGTACACGCTAAGTGAATAAAGGCATTCACAAAGTTTTTAGCTTGGCCTTTAAAAAAAAAAGAATGAAATTTACTTTTACTGATACACATACTTTCAGTATTATTTATTTATACTGTTATGTTATATATATATAATATATATATTTCATAGATGAATAACAAGCAAATAGAAAGGCTGATTGTAGGCATTAACAATTAGGATAGTCTTTCCATAGAAAAACACTAGGAAAACTGGATATCTACATGCAAGAATGAAATTGAACCCCTACCTCACATAATATACAAAAACTAACTCAAAATGGATTGGAAACCTAAATGTAACAGCTAAAACTATAAACCTCTTAGAAGAAAACAAGAGTAAATCTTCAATTTTGGATTAGGCAATGGTTTCTTAAATATGACACCAGTAGCATAAGCAGTAGAAGAAACAAAATGGATAAGTTCATCAAAACAAAAATGCTTAGCTTCAAAAAAACAGCATCAATAAAGTAAAAAGACCACCCAAAGAGTAGGAAAAAATATTTGCAGGAGGGAATAAAATTTGCAAATCATATATCTGATAAGGCAATTGTATTAAGAATATACAAAAGACTCTTTCAACTCAACAATAAAAAGACAAATGATTTAATTCTTAAAAGGGCAAAACTTTTTATATAGATAGACCAATGAGAAAAAAAAATACACACGAAGAGGCACCACACCGTCATTCATTCATTGTGTGTCTGTATTAGTCACTCAGTCGTGTCCAAGTCTTTGCTATCCCCATGGCTGTAGCCCACCAGGAGCTTCTGTGCGTCAAATTCTCCAGGCAAGAATACTTAAGTGGTAGCCATTCCCTTCTCCAGGGGATCTTCCTGACTCAGGGATTGAACCCAAGTCTCCTGCACTGTAGACAGATTCTTTACCATCTGAGCCACCAGGGAAATGCCCACTCATTAGCGAAATGCAACTTAAAATTACAATGAAGTACCACTTCACACACACTGCTGCTAAGTCGCTTCAGTCGTGTCCAACTCTGTGCGACCCCATAGAGGGCAACCCACCAGGCTCCCCCGTCCCTGGGATTCTCCAGGCAAGAACACCGGCGTGGGTTGCCATTTCCTTCTCCAATGCATGAAAGTGAAAAGTTAAAGTGAAGTCGCTGAGTCAAGTCCGACCCTCAGAGACCCCATGGACTGCAGCCTTCCAGGCACCTCCATCCATGGGATTTTCCAGGCAAGAGCACTGGAGTGGGCTGCCATTGCACACACATCAGGAGGGCTTAAACAAAACAGATAATACCAAGTACTGGTTAGAGTTCAGGGGAACAGGAATCCTCATATACATAAAATTACAATGAAGTACCACTTCACACACACTGCTGCTAAGTCGCTTCAGTCGTGTCCAACTTGTGCGACCCCATAGAGGGCAACCCACCAGGCTCCCCCGTCCCTGGGATTCTCCAGGCAAGAACACCGGCGTGGGTTGCCATTTCCTTCTCCAATGCATGAAAGTGAAAAGTTAAAGTGAAGTCGCTGAGTCAAGTCCGACCCTCAGAGACCCCATGGACTGCAGCCTTCCAGGCACCTCCATCCATGGGATTTTCCAGGCAAGAGCACTGGAGTGGGCTGCCATTGCACACACATCAGGAGGGCTTAAACAAAACAGATAATACCAAGTACTGGTTAGAGTTCAGGGGAACAGGAATCCTCATATACTGTTGATGGGACTGTAAAATGCTACAACCACTTTGAAAAACTGCTTCATATTTTCTCAAAATGTTAAACATAGAGTTACAATATGATGTAGCATGTCCAGTCCTATCTACATATATAAATACTCAACACAATTGAAAACACAAGTCCACAGAAAAACTTGCATATAAATACTTATAGCAGCATTATTCATGGTAGTCAAACTGTAGAAACAACCTAAATGTCAATCAACTGATGAATGGATAAACAAAACATGGTAGAATCCTATAGTCCTATTCATCCTAAAAAGAATAAAGTACTGATACATGCTAGAGCATGGATAAATCTTGAAAATGTCATTGAAAGTGAGTGAAACTAGATTAAAAGTTCACATACATGATTTCAAACCAGTCAATCCTAAAGGAAATCAACCGTGAATATTCATTGGAAGGACTGATGCTGAAGCTGAAGTTCTATTACTTTGGCCACTTGATGCAAAGAGCTGACTCATTAGAAAAAACCCTGATGCTGGGAAAAATTGAAGGCGGGAGGAGAAGGGGACAACAGAGGATGAGATGGTGGATGGCATCACTGACTCAATGGGCATGAGTTTGGGGTGAACTCGGAACTGGTGATGGACAGGGAAGTCTGGTGTGGTGCAGTCCATAGGGCTGCAGAGTCAGACACGAATGAGTGACAGAACAACAACAACAAATACACGATTTCATTTACATGAAAATATTGAATGGAAAAACCCACGGAGACAAAAAGCAGATAGTGATTTCTAGGGACTGACGTAGAGGAGGAATGAGTAATGATTGCTACCAGGTTTCTTTTGGGAATAATCAAATGTTCTAAAATTAGATAGTGATGAATATGCCAAAAACTACTGAATTATACACTTTAAGTAACTGAATTTTATGGTATGTGAAATATATTTCAATATAATTATAATTTTTTAAATGGCAAAGCTGAAATCTGAAAATAAAAACAAAGAACAGAATGCTAGTCATTTAACCTTCTACTCTGACACTTAGAGCTGTAAGCTATAAAACACAACACAAATGATGAAACAATGAAATGAGATTCTAAAATTTTATTTACTCATTTTATATAAAATGAGGAGGGATATGGAGTGGCTTATAAATTAGATTATGTGCTACCAGATGAAAATGAGCACTTATGCTTTATATTATATTTAACATGGTGTCAACTCTGCAATATGGATGCCTAATACAAACTTTTAATGATGCTTCTCTCTCAACTTCTTCCAGCACTGCAGTATTAAGAATGTGAAATTCTGAAACTTTTAGACTTAGTGCAATTAAATAATCTAGAAATATATTCTGATTTTTAATAAGTCTGTTATTTGCTCATTACCATAAAATAGAGGTATAAAATGTGAATTTTAAAATAAACAAAATAATTATTAAATAACATTAAAATGGAAGAAACTGGGGGAAAATATGTTTTTGCATTTATTATGTTAAAGCTGAACTAAAGAAATCTATTTTTAAAACTAGCAATATCTTTCTGATTTATAACAGTAGCATGAAGGTGACTAACTTTACTAGGAGAGAATGACATTGAATTATTCAAGAGCAATATTTAAATTTTTTAGAACAATGGCAACTAAGAAAATGAAATAATGCATCAGCATATTTCAGTTTTAAATATCTACATAAAGATGAACACTGGGCACATTTAAATTTCAAATAAAACCTATGATTTTGCTGCATCAGCATTGTAGCAAAATGTTATTTTTTCTATACCAGTCATATTTGCTTTTAGCACCAGGGATATTTTCCCTTTCATAGATACTAATTTAAAAAATATAATTATAGTAGACAGAATAATTCATAAGTAGATTATCCCAGCATTATTTATAATCATTGCTCTTATTCCCTTGCCTTATCCACACTTTTACCTCATGTTCATTCAGTTCAGTTCAGGTCAATTCAGTCGCTCAGTCGTGTCCAGTTCTGCAACCCCATGGACTGCAGCACACCAGGCCTCCCTGTCCATCACCAACTCCCAGAGCTTGCTCAAACTCATGTCCTTCGAGTCAGTGACGCCATCCAACCATCTCATCCTCTGTCATCCCCTTCTCCTCCTGCCTTCAATCTTTCCCAGCATCAGGGTCTTTTCTAATGAGTCAGTTATTTGCAACAGGTGGCCAAAGTATTGGAGCTTCAGCTTCAGCATCAGTCCTTCCAATGAATATTCAGGGTTGATTTCCTCTAGGATTGACTGGTTTGAACGCCTTGCATTCCAAGGGACTCTCAAAAGTCTTCTCCAAACTCATATTCATTATCTCTCTAAAATTCAATTTTAATTTCTAACTTCTATCCTATGATCCTGTTTGTTAGCTCTTGCCATTTGACATGCTTACTTTTTCTTTTTACATAATACTTTTATCCTACTCTTAGATATCACTTTTATTCACAGGCTTTATTTTATAAATCTGCTTACTAGATATGAAAATATTTTTTCATCCAATTTTGAATCTTTCTAAAGCAGTAATACACATAAATTAAAACCCTGTAGTCTGTCTTTGAAGTTAAACTCATCAAAAATATTGCTAGTAGCAGTTTTTTTTTTTTTCACCTACCAAGATTATTTTAATTTTCTACCTCACCACGGGAATTCTTTATAGAAATCTTAATCATCTCTTCAACCCATAGACTTTGAGGTTTACTAACTGATGGAGAAGCTCTATACAGTCAACAAAAACAAGACCAGGAGCTGACTGTGGCTCAGATCATGAGCTCCTTATTGCCAAATTCAGACTCGAATTGAAGAAAGTAGGGAAAACCGCTAGACCATTCAGGTATAACCTAAATCAAATCCCTTATGATTATACAGTAGAAGTGAGAAATAGATTTAAGGGCCTAGATCTGATAGATAGAGTGCCTGATGAACTATGGAATGAGGTTTGTGACATTGTACAGGAGACAGGGATCAAGACCATCCCCACGGAAAAGAAATGCAAAAAATGCAAAATGGCTGTCTGGGGAGGCCTTACAAATAGCTGTGAAAAGAAGAGAAGCAAAAAGCAAAGGAGAAAAGGAAAGATATAAGCATCTGAAAGCAGAGTTCCAGAGAATAGCAAGAAGACATAAGAAAGTGTTCTTCAGTGATCAATGCAAAGAAATAGATGAAAAGAACATAATGGGAAAGACTGGAGATCGCTTCAAGAAAATTAGAGATACCAAGGGAACATTTTATGCAAAGATGGGCTCGATAAAGGACAGAAATGGTCTGGACCTAACAGAAGCAGAAGATATTAAGAAGAGGTGGCAAGAATACACAGAAGAACTGTACAAAAAAGATCTTCATGACCCCGATAATCATGATGATGTGATCACTAATCTCGAGCCAGACATCCTGGAATGTGAAGTCAAGTGGGCCTTAGAAAGCATCACTATGAACAAAGCTAGTGGAGGTGATGCAATTCCAGTGGAGCTG
This sequence comes from Aepyceros melampus, assembly GCA_006408695.1. Lineage (NCBI taxonomy): Eukaryota > Metazoa > Chordata > Mammalia > Artiodactyla > Bovidae > Aepyceros > Aepyceros melampus. The sequence goes on from SJXQ01006504.1 coordinate 242,067, forward strand.
TTTCAAATCCTGAAAGATGATGCTGTGAAAGTGCTGCACTCAATATGCCAGCAAATTTGGAAAACTCAGCAGTGGCCACAGGACGGGAAAAGGTCAGTTTTCATTCCAATCCCAAAGAAAGGCAATGCCAAAGAATGCTCAAACTACCACACAATTGCACTCATCTCACATGCTAGTAAAGTAATGCTCAAAATTCTCCAAGCCAGGCTTCAGCAACACATGAACTGTGAACTTCCAGATGTTCAAGCTGGTTTTAGAAAAGGCAGAGGAACCAGAGATCAAATTGCCAACATCTGCTGGATCATGGAAAAAGCAAGAGAGTTCCAGAAAAACATCTATTTCTGCTTTATTGACTATGCCAAAGCCTTTGACTGTGTGGATCACAGTAAACTGTGGAAAATTCTGAAAGAGATGGGAATACCAGACCACCTGACCTGCCTCTTGAGAAATCTGTATGCAGGTCAGGAAGCAACAGTTAGAACTGGACATGGAACAACAGACTGGTTCCAAATAGGAAAAGGAGTCCATCAAGGCTGTATATTGTCACCCTGCTTATTTAACTTCTATGCAGAGTATATCATGAGAAACACTGGGCTGGAAGAAGCACAAGCTGGAATCAAGACTGCTGGGAGAAATATCAATAACCTCAGATAGGCAGATGACACCACTCTTATGGCAGAAAGTCAAGAGGAACTAAAGAGCCTCTTGTTGAAAGTGAAAGAGGAGAGTGAAAAAGTTGGCTTAAAGCTCAACGTTCAGAAAACAAAAATCATGGCATCCGGTCCCATCACTTCATGGGAAATAGGGAAGCAGTGGAAACAGTGTCAGACATTATTTTTCTGAGCTCCAAAATCACTACAGATGGTGACTGCAGCCATGAAATTAAAAGTCGCTTACTTCTTGGAAGAAAAGTTTTGACCAACCTAGATAGTATATTCAAAAGCAGAGACATTACTTTGACGACTAAGGTCGGTCTAGTCAAGGCTATGGTTTTTCCTGTGGTCATGTATGGATGTGAGAGTTGGACTGTGAAGAAGGCTGAGTGCCAAAGAATTGATGCTTTTGAACTGTGGTGTTGGAGAAGACTCTTGAGAGGTCCTTGGACTGCAAGGAGATCCAACCAGTCCATTCTGAAGGAGATCAACGCTCGGATTTCTTTGGAAGGAATGATGCTAAAGCTGAAGCTCCAGTACTTTGGCCACCTCATGCGAAGAGCTGACTCATTGGAAAAGACTCTAATGCTGGGAGGGATTGGGGGCAAGAGGTGAAGGGGATGGCAGAAGATAAGATGGCTGGATGGCATCACTGACTTGATGGACGTGAGTCTGAGTGAACTCCGGGAGTTGGTGATGGACAGGGAAGCCTGGTGTGCTGTGATTCATGGAGTCGCAAAGAGTTGGACACAACTGAGCGACTGGACTGAACTGAACTGAACTGCTTCTGTTCTTTTTCTATGTATTAATTCTGTGTTATTCAGTTGGTAAAAATGATGAAGATGAAAATTTTAACTTTTTGTATATCATTTATGAGAAAATAACTCTGGTATGTATTGCACATACTTTGTTTACAAATCTGCATGTATAATCGTAATTTACTATCAGACAAAAGTTCCTTTGCCCTCTGTGTAGTGAGGCCAAACAAATGGAATCTTTGGTATTGAAGCAGAGAAATGTTTATTGCAGGGCCAAGCAAGGAGAACATGCTCAGAAAAACTGAACTCCCCAATGGTTTTTCAGGGAAAAATTTTTATAGGCAAAATTTGTGGTTGTGACTTTTTTCTGATTGGCTGGTGGTGAGATAACAGTGTGTTGCCCAGGGCATTTTGTGCTGAGCTTAAAGCTGCCATCTTCCACCTGGGTGGGAGCCTCAGTTCTGCAGAATAACTAAAGATACTGCTATGTATATTCCTTGAAAGGCTTCCTTGGTGGCTCAGAGGTTAAAACGTCTGTCTGCAATTCAGGAGACCTGGGTTCAATCCCTGGCTTGGGAAGATCCCCTGGAGAAGCAAATGGCAACCCACTCCAGTTTTCTTGCCTGGAGAATCCCATGGACAGAGGAGCCTGGTGGGCTACAGTCCACGGGGTCACGAAGAGTTGGACATGACTGAGCGACTTCACTTTCACTTTCATATTCCTTGAGGAGGCACCAGGACCCTGCCTACAGCTGCACTATTTCTTCACTGCTTCTACATTGACCTCTGCCTTTCCTCCCTTTCCTGATTAGCAGCTGTTTGAATCTGTCCTTTGGAACTCTGGGCAGGTCAAGGAGGTTGAAAGAAGACTATTTTCTACAAACAAGACACAGGGAACATGGAAATGAATTGTACCATGGAGGACACCACAGGGTTCTGCTCCACTCCATTTCATATTAGTTCAGTTCAGTCGCGTACGACTCTTTGCAACCCCATGGACTGCAGCATGCCAGGCCTCCCTATCCATCACCAACTGTCAGAGTTTACTCAAACTTGGGACCATTGAGTCACTGATGCCATCCAACCATATCATCCTTTGTCGTCCCCTTCTCCTCCTGCCTTCAATCTTTCCCAGCATCAGGGTCTTTTCTAATGAGTCAGTTCTTTGCCTCAGGTGGCCAAAGTATTGGGGCTTCAGCATCAGTCCTCCAATGAATATCCAGAACTGATTTCCTTTAGGATGGACTGGTTGGATCTCCTTGCAGTCCAAGGGACTCTCAAGAGTCTTCTCCAACACCGCAGTTCAAAAACATCAATTCTGCAGTGCTCAGCTTTCTTTATAGTCGAATTCTCACATCCATACATGACTACTGGAAAAACCATAGCTTTGACTAGATGGACCTTTGTTGGCAAAGTAATGTCTCTGCTTTTTAATATGCTGTCTAGGTTGGTCATAAAACATTTCATATACTTTGATAAAAATTGGTGAATGTCAGAAAAATATTAATATAAAATCAGTTCTGTTCAGTTGCGTCCAACTGTTTGCAACCCCATGGACTGCCGCATGCCAGAGCTACCTGTCCATTACCAACTCCTGGAGTTTACTCAAACTCATGTCCGTTGAGAACATTTCATATACTTTGATAAAAATTGGTGAATGTCAGAAAAATATTAATATAAAATCAGTTCTGTTCAGTTGCGTCCAACTGTTTGCAACCCCATGGACTGCCGCATGCCAGAGCTACCTGTCCATTACCAACTCCTGGAGTTTACTCAAACTCATGTCCGTTGAGTCAGTGATGCCATCCAACCATCTCATTCTCTTTTGGCCCCTTCTCTTCCTGCCTTCAATCTTTCCTAGCATAAGGGTCTTTTCAAATGAGTCAGTTCTTCGAATCAGGTGGCCAAAGTATTGGAGCTTCAGCATCAGTCCTTCCAATGAATATCCAGAACTGATCTCCTTTAGAATGGACTGGTTGGATCTCCTTGCTGCCCAAGGGACTCTCAAGAGTCTTCTCCAATTTCACCATTCAAAAGCACCAATTCTTTGGCATTAAGCTTTCTTTATAGTCCAACTCTCACATCTATACATGATTACTGGAAAAACCATAGCTTTGACTAGGTGGACATTTGTTGGCAGAGTAATGTCTCTGCTTTTTAACGTGCTGTCTAGGTTGGTTATAACTTTCCTTCCGAGGAGTAAGCGTCTTTTAATTTCATGGCTGCAATCACCATCTGCAGTGATTTTGAAGCTCCCCAAAATAAAGTCAGCCACTGTTTCCACTGTCTCCCCATTTTTTGCTATGAAGTGGTGGGACCAGATGCCACGATCTTAGTTTTCTGAATGTTGAGTTTTAGTCCAACTTTTTCACTCTCATCTTTCACTTTCATCAAGAGGCTCTTTCATTCTTTGCTTTCTGCCATAAGGGTGGTGTCATCTGCATATCTGAGGTTATTGACATTTCTCCCTGCAATCTTGATTCCAGCTATGCTTCATTCACCCCGATGTTTCTCATGATGTACTCTTCATATAACTTAAATAAGCAGGGTGACAATATACAGCCTTGATGTACTTACTCCTTTCTCGATTTGGAACCAGTCTGTTGTTTCATGTCCAGTTCTAACTGTTGCTTCTTGACCTTCATACAGTTTCTCAGGAGGCAGGTAATATAAAATATTGGTTATTATTTCTTTTAAATTAATAGTGCCTCAGTCACACATTTTAAAGTGAACAAGTAACAGGCAAGTTAAAGTTATAACTAATCTAGTAAGTGATTACCCAGTTACCTCTGATATTTGAAACATATTTAGGAATCGGAAAAGAAGCAAAAACATATACTAAGGAGCCAAAAAAATATATTAGAGTGCTGATGCTCTGAAGTTCACACATTTTATGAATAGAAAAACAATTTCAGCTGTTAGAGCAGTCAAACCAGCCGGATTATCGTATCATAGCAAGTTTGAGGTGATGATCAGAAGCCAGGGAACAAAAAATGAATGATAGAAAATTAATGATAATAATAGAATAATGAAATCCACAGTATCTTATGCTGTTTATAAAATGCATCCATTGTTTTATTTGATTCATGCAAAACTTTTGAGATATTATTTTTAGAGTGTGTCTGTTTTATGGAAGATGACTTTGAGACTTAAGTAATTGAGGGTGTTTGCTCAAGATGGTGAAACATGGTGTCTGTCTTTCACCTCTTCAGTGTAATGTGTTCCAGATCAGTCCGATTTGTTTTCATCTCCTGGTTTATCAGCTTTGTGACAATTCTCAGCCTCAATGAGGAAAACATTTATAGGGCTGTTTTGATAATTAAATGATAATATGCACATAAAGTGCTTGGCATAGAGTCTAGCTGGTAATATGGAAAGTTTTAAATGCCTGTAAACATGTCTTCAAGTTAAAACAGAACTTGAAATAAACTTGAAAGACAGATTGCTATCTATTCACTTTGGAATTTGATATTGTTTTAAGGCAAAATAGCTTCATTGGCCACATTTGTGTAGACATTGGTTTCTTTTCTTTAGAATATCCTTGTCATCTGAATTTTCACAGTTCTGCTAGATTCCATGGTTTTCACTATAATCATGAAATAGAAAAGTTAGGAAGACTGTGCTTTTTAAAATGCAGGTGACAATTTTCATCCTAGAACATCTTAAACACGGAAATATGTAGAATTATACTTGATGCTGCTTTAAGATTGTGGAATTTTAGAAGGAAGACAAGATCCTGAAAAAATGAACATTGAAACTTCCATAGTGAGAAAAGATTTCTGTGATCTATAGAAACCTGAGTCAATGGTATTCTTTTGAAATTAGCTTGAGACATCATGTTATTCATTCTCATGCTGTCTTTTGGCTTCATGAAGTACTTAATATTTTTTAAAGTCCTTCTGACCAGATTATTTGGTATTTTCTAGATTACCTTGCACCCATAAGAGGGACAATCTTGGAAATAGTTTTGGTGCTGGTAATTTTTTCAAGCACACACACAAGCACATGCACACACCCTCCACACTTCCTTGGCCTTGACTGTCTTGAATACACTGTATTGAATTTCTGTCATGTCTTTGTTTTAACAGGTAAACCTTTGGACCCAGGTAAACAAGCCTAATTGTGTGTATAAAGAGATAATGGGATCCACTTTTTCTTGGATGATATAGATGTACTTAACTCTTTGGTACTTCTCCAAACTTGCTTACAGTACCAAATAGATGTGCAGTAACTCCAGCAGACCAAGTCCTAGCTGAATTAACCATACTTCATCAATACTTGGTCCTAGCCTTCAGAAGAACAGATGTAACACACACTTGGACTGATGAATGATTAAGTGGCAGGGGCCGCTGGAGGTTTCAGCTCTGGCCCTCCTTCCCACCCTCCACCTGTGGTCTGCAAGTATATAAAAGTGATTCATGAACACATTTGAAAAAGAAAACAACAATAGAATGACAACGGAATAAAAAATCTTCATTCGGAAACAAACAAGACAGAGAAGCACCTGGTAGAAGCTACTAGGATTAGGGCCTACAGATGGAGACAATCTTTCCAAAATGCCCGTCTGTGTCTTTCTATTTATGATACATTGGAGTTTATGACTGTGGCCAAGTAGACTAAGCCACAGCTGGGACCTAATCTTAGACTGAAATGTTCTAGTACATGTTTCTTTGTGTTTAGGTGAAAAGCGATGGGAGTGCTACTGGTGATTTTGGAATATTTTCATAAAGAGAAAGTTAACCAAGTGGTATCTAGAAGGAAAGGAATGGATTGAATATCAAGAGGAACTAGCATCTGAATAGGAAAGATGGCTCAGATTTTTTTTTTAATTGGAGGATAATTGCATTATAATATTGTGTTGGTTTCTGCCTTACAATAATGGGAATAGGCCATAAGTATTCATATGTCCTCTCCCTCTTGAGCCTCCCTCCCACTCACCCCTCTAGGTCATCACAGAGCACCAGGCTGAGTTCCTTGTGTGATACAACAACTTCCCACTAGCTATCTATATTGTATATTAACACACATATATGGGATCTAGAAAAATTGTACTGATGAACCTATTTGTTGGGCAGGAATAGAGATGCAGAAGTAGAGAATGGACTTGGTGGACACAGAGGGGAAAGGTGAGGGTGGGACAAATTGAGAGAGTAGTGCTGAAATATATATTACCATGTGTAAAATAGCTACTGAAAAGGCTTTTGAATTGTCACATTGGTACATAATGGCACTCAATATTAACTATTACTGACTGAAAACAAATTTGACATACCATAAAAAACCTAACAAAAACAACTTTGAAAAGCATAGAGTTTTAGTATATGGACAAGCTGTATTACTTAGTTTTTAAGAGCATCTCTGCATTTTAGTAGAGTGCAGTAGCTAGCGGTTTATTCTCTTTTAACTAGGTTGAATCATCACAAACCTGTACACTTGGATTGCATTAGTTTATTCCTTTGAAGAACTGCACATAGTGAATTTAATATCATGTGCTTGTCTTTCAATTGCTATATGATAAGATTTCCTAAAGCATTTTTTTTGGGGAAATAAGGTTGAGGATTTTCTCTACTGTCTAACTTACTTGTGTTTATATAAAATTCTCTAATTCTTTTATAAATAAAGCTTTTTTCTCCTTTAAGAACTGTGATACTCCTGCCTTTCTAGAAATGAGAAATATGATATGTTCTAATTCCT
>SJXQ01006505.1:0-52228 GCA_006408695.1 Aepyceros melampus
CGATTAATGTTCCCTGGGTTCGGAAGTTCTCTGATGTTCTCAGGATTGGGGCTTAAAGTCTCCTGCTTCTGGTTTTCAGTTTTATTTTTACAGTAACCTCAAGGCTTCTCCATCATCTCTGCAAGGACTGAGATGAGGCACGACTGCTTCTTTTTTTTAAAAAGTACCACAGTAACAAGAAGATTTTGTATGAAGCGCCCTCTTCAGGTTGTTTGATGCAGTGCAGCCAGAATGATGTTTCTAGAAATCTGTTCTTGTGGAGGAAAAGCTTATTCACAAGGCAGCCCAGCGATAACACCAGAGAACAAGTCCCACTCACCTGCTCAATGCAATTAAATACAATGTGGAGTCTTGAATAAGATATGAAATCAAATAGTGGACACTAGCATAAAATTTTGTGAAATTTGAACAAAATCTGTACTTTAGTTAATAATACTCTATCACACATTAATTTCCTATTTTTTTAAACATGATATTTCTTTATATTCTCAGAATTGGATTAGAAGTTTCAAGCCTCATTCAAATTTTTTATTATTTTAAAAATCAGTAAGATAATAAACTTTCTAGACTTTTAGCAGTAATATTAGATGCCAAAATATGTGGAACTATATCAAAGTTTTGAGTGAATATAAATTCAAAATCTCTCATTCATACCAAGTCAAACAAGTGGAATCAAAATGTCATAAAATTTTTATCTAGGCAAAAATCCATAAGTTTTCTAAAATATATTTATTATATTAAACATACTATTTATATATATGTATACAAAAGCTTTTCTGCGACTTTTGATAAAGGCTTGAAAAAGAACATAAAAAAGATAGAGAAATTGGAAAACATAAACTAAATGAAATGGGAGTCAGTAAGATAATAAACTTTCTAGACTTTTAGCAGTAATATTAGATGCCAAAATATGTGGAACTATATCAAAGTTTTGAGTGAATATAAATTCAAAATCTCTCATTCATACCAAGTCAAACAAGTGGAATCAAAATGTCATAAAATTTTTATCTAGGCAAAAATCCATAAGTTTTCTAAAATATATTTATTATATTAAACATACTATTTATATATATGTATACAAAAGCTTTTCTGCGACTTTTGATAAAGGCTTGAAAAAGAACATAAAAAAGATAGAGAAATTGGAAAACATAAACTAAATGAAATGGGAGAAGTGAATATGAAATAGAAAAAGAGAAACAAACTAGATAAAAGTAAAAGATCATCATATAGTTTAGTTGTTTTTAAAGGTGGTTGCTGATGAGAATATATCTGGAGTTTTGGAGAAAAAAAGCAATACCTGAGTATTTGTATTTTTCAAAAAATTCCAAGATAATTCTGATATGCCTCTGGATTTTTAAGTGATTACAGATTTTTCTATTAAATGGTAGTTTCAGTGATACAGAATTCTATTATTTTCTGCTGACCAATCATGATATAATTATTGTATTAAGCAGAAATCACAATAATAGAAGAGGTTTATCAGTTTTCATTATCAATAGCCAGACAAAAAAGATCATTACAATTGTAAACCGTAAGGGAAATGTGATTAACCTAACAATATAAAATAATTACATACAATTTGGGAGGTTAATTAGAGTGTGATAAATAGAAGTGCATACTTGCCCGTGTTTTTTTTAATTAATTATTTTAATTGGAGGCTAATTACTTTTTAGTATTGTAGTGGTTTTTGCCAAACATCGACATGAATCAGCCATGGGCGCACATGTGTTCCGCATCCAGAACCCCTCTTTCACCTCCCTCCGCATCCCATCGCCCAGGGTTATCCCTGTGCATCAGCCCTGAGCACCCTGTCTCACTTGCACATGTTTTCATCCATCCAGCCAGTCTGTCTTTTGGTTGGTGCTTTTAATCCATTTACATTTAAAGTAATTACTGATATGTATGATCCTATTGTCATTTTCTTAATTGTTGTGGGTTTGTTTTATGTAGATCTTTTCCCTCTCTCATGTTTCCTGCCTAGAGATGTTCCTTTAGAATTTGTTATAAACCTGGTTTGGTGCTGCTGAATTCTCTTAACTTTTTGTTTATCTGGAAAGCTTTTGCTTTCCCTGTCAAATCTGAATCAAGTCTTGCTGGGTACAGTGTTCTTGCTTGTAGATATTTTCTTTTCATCAGTTTAAGTATATTGTGCCATTCCCTTCTGGCTTGTAGAGTTTTTGTTGAGAAATCAACTGATAACTTTATGGGAGTTCCCTTGTATGTTGTTATTTTTCCTTTGTTGCTTTTAATATTTTATCTTTGTCTTCTTTAATTTTTGTCAGTTTGATTACTGCGTGTCTCAGTGTATTTCCCCTTTGGGTTTATCCTGCCTGGGACTCTCTGCACTTCCTGGACTTGGTTGACTATTTCTTTTCCCATATTAGGGAAGTTTTCAGCTATTATCTTTTCAAATATTTTTCCAGGTCCCTTCTGTCTCTCTTTTCTCCTTCTGGAACCCCTATGATGCGAATGTTCGTGCGTTTAATGTTGTCCCATCCAGGAGTCTCTTAGGCTGTCTTCTTCTTCTTCTTTTTTTTTTTTTTTTTCTTTCTTTTTTCTATATTCTGTTCTGTGGTAGTGATTTCCACCATTCTGTCCTCCAGGTCACTTACCCGTTCTTCTGCCTCAGTTATTCTGCTATTGGTTCCTTCCAGTGTATTATTCATCTCTGTTCTCTAGCTCTTCTAGGCCTTTGGTAAACATTTCTTGCATCGTCTCCATTCTGTTTCTGAGACCCTAGATCACCTTCACTATCATTATTCTGAATTCTTTTTCTGGAGGTCACCTCTCTTCACTTCATTTAACTGTTTTTCTAGAATTTTATCTTGTCCCTTCATCTGGGACATAATCCTCTAATTTTTTATCCTGACTAGCTTTCTGTAATATGGTTTTGTTTTAGCTACTGTGGGATTGTGGTTCTTCTTGCTTATTCTGTCTGGTGGATGAGGCTAAGAGGCTTGTATAAACTTCCTGATTGGAGGGACTAGCAGTGAGAAAAACTGGGTCTTGATCTGGTAGGCAGGGCCATGCTTCAGTCGTGTCCGACTCTTTGCGACCCCATGAATTGCAGCACGCCAGGCCTCCCTGTCCATCACCAACTCCCAGAGTTCACTCAGACTCACGTCCATCGAGTCAGAGATGCCATCCAGCCATCTCATCCTCCGTCGTCCCCTTCTCCTTCTGCCCCCAATCCCTCCCAGCATCAGGGTCTTTTCCAATGAGTCAACTCTTCACATGAGGTGGCCAAAGTACTGGAGCTTCACCTTCAGCATCATTCCTTCCAAAGAAATCCCAGGGTTGATCTCCTTCAGAATGGACTGGTTGGATCTCCTTGCAGTCCAAGGGACTCTCAACAGTCTTCTCCAAGACCACAGTTCAAAAGCATCAATTCTTCTGCGCTCAGCCTTCTTTACAGTCCAACTCTCACATCCATACACGACCACAGGAAAAACCATAGCCTTGACTGGACGGACCTTAGTTGGCAAAGTAATATCTCTGCTTTTGAATATACTATCTAGGTTGGTCATAACTTTTCTTCCAAGGAGTAAGAGCCTTTTAATTTCATGGCTGCAGTGATTTTGGAGCCCCAGAAAACAAAGTCTGACACTGTTTCTACTCTTTCCCCATCTATTTCCCATGAAGTGATGGGACCAGATGCCATGATCTTCATTTTCTGAATGTTGAGCTTTAAGCCAACTTTTTCACTCTCCTCTCTCACTTTCAACAAGAGGCTTTTTAGCTCCTCTTCACTTTCTACCATAAGGGTGGTGTCATCTGCATATCTGAGGTTATTGATATTTCTCCCAGCAATCTTGATTCCAGCTTGTGTTTCTTCCAGTCCAGCGTTTCTCATGATGTACTCTGAATATAAGTTAAATAAGCAGGGTGACAATATACAGCCTTGACGTACTCCTTTTCCTATTTGGAACCAGTCTGTTGTTCCATGTTCAGTTCTAACTGTTGCTTCCTGACCTGCATACAGATTTCTCAAGAGGCAGGTCAGGTGGTCTGGTATTCCCATCTCTTTCAGAATTTTCCACAGTTCATTGTGATCCACACAGTCAAAGGCTTTGGCATAGTCAATAAAGCAGAAATAGCTGTTTTTCTGGAACTCTCTTGCTTTTTTGATGATCCATCAGATATTGGCCATTTGATTTCTGGTTCCTCTGCCTTTTCTAAAACCAGCTTGAACATCTGGAAGTTCACGGTTCACGTACTGCTGAAGCCTGGCTTGGAGAATTTTGAGCATTACCTTTACTAGTGCCTGATGAACTATGGGTGGAGGTTTATGACATTGTACAGGGGACAGGGATCAAGACCATCCCCATGGCAAAGAAATGCAAAAAAGCAAAATGGCTGTCTGAAGAGGCCTTACAAATTGCTGTGAAAAGAAGAGAAGCCAAAAGCAAAGGAGAAAAGGAGATATAAGCATCTGAATGCAGAGTTCCAAAGAAGAGCAAGGAGAGATAAGAAAGCCTTCCTCAGTGATCAATGCAAAGAAATAGAGGAAAAGAACAGAATGGGAAAACTAGAGATCTCTTCAAGAAAATTAGAGATGCCAAGGGAACATTTCATGCAAAGATGGGCTCAATAAAGGACCAAAATGGTATGGACCTAACAGAAGCAGAAGACATTAAGAAGAGGTGGCACGAATACACAGAAGAACTCTACAAAAAAGATCTTCATGACCAAGATAATCATGATGGTGTGATCACTCACCTAGAGCCAGACATCCTGGAATGTGAAGTCAAGTGGGCCTTAGAAAGCATCACTACGAACAAAGCTAGTGGAGCTGATGGAATTCCAGTGGAGCTATTCAAATCCTGAAAGATGATGCTGTGAAAGTGCTGCACTCAATATGCCAGCTGCTGCTGCTGCTGCGTCACTTCAGTTGTGTCCGACTCTGTGCGACCCCACAGACGGCAGCCCACGAGGCTCCCCCGTCCCTGGGATTCTCCAGGCAAGTACACTGGAGTGGGTTGCCATTTCCTTCTCCAATGCATAAAAGTGAAAAGTGAAAGTGAAGTCGCTCAGTCATGCCGGACTCTTAGCAACCCCATGGACTGCAGCCTATCAGGCTCCTCCGTCCATGGGATTTTCCAGGCAAGAGTACTGGAGTGGGATGCCATCGCCTTCTCCTCAAACTTGGAAAACTCAGCAGTGGCCACAGGACTGGAAAAGGTCAGTTTTCATTCCAATCCCAAAAGGGGAATGCCAAAGAATGCTAAAACTACCGCACAATTGCACTCATCTCACACGCTAGTAAAGTAATGCTCAAAATTTTTATTTTTAAAAAACTTTTATTATTTTATAATCAGGCATAGTTGACCAACAGTGTTGTTAGTTTCACATGTACAGCAAAGTGACTCAGTTCTACATAAACATGTATCTATTCTATTAAGGGCTTCCCTCGTGGCTCAGCTGGTAAAGAATCTGCCTGCAGTGCGGGAGACCTGGGTTCAATCTCTGGGTTGGGAAGATCCCCTTGAGAAAGGAAAGGCTACACACTCCAGTATTCTGGCCCAAAGAATTCCATGGCTTGTATAGTCATAGTGTCACAAAGAGTCGGACACAACTGAGCAACTTTCACTTCACTTCATTCTATTTAAAATTCTTTTCCCATTTATGTTATTACTGAATATTGAGCAGAGTTATCTGTGCTATGCAATAGGTCCTTATTGGTTATTTATTTTATATATAACATTTTACAGGTTTTAGGAGTCCACTGTGGCTCCTTTGCCTGTGTGTGAAAGGGCTTTCTTGGTGGCTCAGGTAGTAAAGAATCTGCTTGCAATGCAGGAGATCCTGGGTTTTGATCCCTGGATTGGGAAGATTCCCTGGAGAAGGGAATGGCAACCTACTCCAGTATTCTTGCCTAGAGAATTCCATGGAGAAAGGAGCCTGGTGGGCTACAGTCCATGGGGTCACAAAGAGTCAGATACGACTTTGCCTGTGTGTACTGAACTGTAACTTCCTCTAATTTTAAATGAAAACTGGAGAAGGAAATGGCAACCCACTCCTGTGTTCTTGCCTGGAGAATCCCAGGAACAGGGGAGCCTGGTGGGCTGCCGTCTATGGATTCGGACAGAGTCAGACACGACAAGCGACTTAGTAGTAGTAGTAATAGTGTACATGTCAGTCCCAAATGCTTAATCTCTCCTTCCCATAAACCCTTCTACCCTGGTAACCATAAATTCATTCTCTAAATCTGTGAGTCTGTTTCTGTTTTGTAAATAAGTTCACTTGTATAATGTTTTTGAGATTTCACATATAGTGATAATCATATGATATTTGACTTTGTCTGATTTACTTCACTTAGCATGATAATCATCTAGGTATCTTATTTCAGTATTTCATCTCCTGAGACAATCTGTTACGTTGATTCAGGATGGAAAGATATTTATAAGTCTTTCTTACCCCTGTCCTAAGATCTCAGAGCTACCAGAAACTTTAGGGAGATCATTGGTTAGTTCTTGGATTCATTTTCTCAGAATGATCACCTTTAGCCTTATTGAATTCCTTCAAAAGCAGCTCATAACCCTTTGGCCTTGAATCTGATTTCCTAAGAACTACTATATGTAGTCATAGGTTGCTCTAGAACTTTAGTCTTTTTAACTCCTAAAAGGCTTCATAATGCTCATGGACTTAGTTACCAAAGCAGCTGTGAGTGATCTAGTTCTCTCAGGTGTGTCCTCTTAGATACACCGATGTGAAATCCTTCAGTCAATACTCTGAGGACTTCACACTTCCTCCATTTCCAGGTCCCAGCTTTCTTCTGCCTACAGTCCATCTTAAGAAACATAAAGTACTTGGAACCCAACTTTGGATAATCCACTAGCATGAATCAGAATGTGTGAGTAGGATGGCAGGTAAAGAAAAGAACGAAGGGAGGAATTGCCCAAGAAGAACAACAAAATTTCTTAATGGGGAATGTCTTACTAATGATTTTAACAAGAGATCTGCGATTAGATTTGACTTTCCTTAGGACAGGAATTTTGTGGCTAACAGCTTGCTGATTTCAACTCTATCTTTTTCCCTCTATGCCTATCCTAACTAGAAAAATTCCTTTTGGAAAGTACCCTTCTGTTGGGATATTAGTTTAGCTGCAACAACAGTGGCTTTAATAAGACAGAAGCTTGTTTCTCTCTCATGTAATAACCTGAGGTATGAGAAGCCCTGGACTAATGTGGGGCTCCGTAATCACGTGGGGCCCAGGCTCATTCTACCATATTGCTTTGCCGTCCTCAACATACAGCATCTGTCTCATGCTCTAGCTCCTGCTCTTATGTCTATGCTCTAGGCAGAAGGAAGTAGGAAAGTAGAAAGGGAAAACACTTTCCTTCTTTTTAAGGACATAAGTCAGAGCTATACATGGAAACCTGTCACTTCATTCTTATTCCATTGGCCAAAATTTACTCAAATGGCCATTATACCTAGCTGCAAGGGAAGCTGGGCAATATGGTATTTAGTTTGGCAATCATGTGCACCTAGATAAAATTATTTTACTATACAGAAAGGAGAGGAGATGTATTGGGGAATAGCTAATAGTCTATCCCAGGTAAGGGGAGAATAAATCTTTTCCTAGTTTGGCAGAGAACAGCAATAGCTAATGGAACCTAGAGAAATCCCTGACATAAATCATAATGGAGGCCGATGAGATCTGATTTTTTTTTCCAGCAGGAGTATTCAAATGTTTATTTAAGCCCTTGTGAAACTATTTTTAGAGACTGTTGGGGAGACATTAAAGAAGGGTGAGTTTCAGGGCACTGCATTTTATTTCACAAGAAAGTAGAATTGTCCTTTAGGGACAATCCTAGACCTTGTTCATGTGCTCAGTTGCTCAGTCTTGTCCAACTCTTTGCCACCCCTTGTACTTCAGCCCTCCAGGCTCCTCTGTCCATTCCAGGCAAGAATACTGGAGTGGGTTGCCATTTCCTACTCCAGGAAATCTCCCCAACCCAGAAATCAAACCCACATCTCCTGCACTGGCAGGCAAATTCTTTACCACTGAGCTACCTGGGAAGCCAACCATAAACTTTATTTCCCTCCAAATTATTTATGTGACCAAAGCCAAAAGGGACCCAGTGTTCTAATAAATAGGTAGAGATATTTCAGAGAGCTTCTCAGCAAGCCAAGTGATGGGAGAGGCTCAGGAAGAGGCCATCAGAGGAGCTATAGGTTAAATATATAGAGCTGGTAAAGCCCAAGGAACTTCCAGCTCTTCTGCAATTGGAGAATGGATAGAACAGTGGAAGTTCTATCTACATGATGACTGCCAGGGCCGGAACTGGAGTGAAAGAGACCTGCAGTTTTCTAGAGAAGCATCTGCAGTGCTTTTCCTCAGAGGCAGCCAGCTTAGGAAAGAGCAGCTGGCTTTTAAGTGTCAAAAACTTGAAGACACAGATTTTCCAGCAGAGGAGTAGTGTAGATACATAAAGGAATTACACACTTGCTGGTGGAAGCACCTCAGCTCTTCAAGGTACTTTTTCAGTTAGCTGAGAGAAAGGATCTCATTCCTGTCCAAGGAGAATGCTGTTAGAAAAGGATGGCTATATTCCCTTAAATAGTACTTAGGGACAGGGAAGGAGCTTAGAGGTGGGTGATGATGACCTATGGACGATCACCTGGGAAAGGAAAAGAACAAAGCAACTTCTGACTAGTTGCTCTGAGTTGGAAAGGTCTTCCAGCAATTCAAAAAAGAACACTCATTCTCTAGTATGAACACTGAAATGGAAAAATCAAGTTATTACCCAAGCTCATGATGATGATGATTAATAATAATTATTACAGCCATACTTACTTAATAATATATATTTGTGCCCTACCTATGTCCAAAAGGAATCTGAGCCAATTTACATTAAGAAGCACAGATACAATAAAATATAACCCTTTTAAACTGTAATAAAGAGAACTGGCAAAAGAAGAGAAGGCAGGCAAGGAAGATAAAATGAACAAGGCACTACAAATGAGAACAAAGCCTGAGGTTCCTGGCAACTAAAGCAAAGAAAGCACAAATGGGATGAGTAGTTCTCATGGTAAGAAAGAGAACACCAGTTAATAAGACACTAACTGTGGAAGAATTGGCTTTGTTGGATTTTGTATATAAGGGACATGGAATATCATAATGGATAAAGGCAATATTAAAAATGTGTGCTACTTTTGATTGTTTTTTATATCTGCCTTTCTTAAAATCTGTATAATATCCTTATTCTATAAAGGCAATTTTTAGGAGTAGGGATATAAGTAAATTTCATGATATTCTAGAAACCTAACTTTAATAAATAAAGTTCAGAAAGTTTTGCAAAATGAATGATGGGTGTGTTCCTAGAATATCCTCATCATCAGTTGGCTTGGTCACCAAGCTCTCTTTCATATAGGGCTATAATGTATTTTAATTAATGTAAACATTGTCACAGATATGCTAGTCATCCACTGCTTTCTAGAGATGTTCAGACAGTAGCAGAAGCTTTTTTAGCTCCATTTTCCTCAGAAATAATGCAATCTTTTTGAAAATGTCTTGATTGCCATATAAGTAAGGACTGTTACAATAAAATAAAATCCAGTGAAATCAGGCTTACACCTGAATGGGACTTTTTGTCCAGATGAAGATCCAAAGGAGGGCAAGGTTCAGGGCTGACAATCCAGTTGCTTCATGACTTAGTGACATCATCACTTATTTCTGTTATTCAGTTTGTCAGCTGCACGATCAGTTTCATCCTAAGTCTGAATCATCTGGGGCTGTCTTATTCATATCTAGCAAGAGAGAGGAGATTCCCAAAGGTTCCAGAAATCTCTCTTCATGAGTCTTTGATCTGAAATGTATTAATGCTCATCTCTGAACCAATAATGGTACCAAGGGAGAGGGATTTGTGGATCAGCTTAGCCCTGAGCCCCCTGTCCAAGTCCTAGAGCCAGGGGTGGATTCAGCATCTGGCAACATAGGTGAGATGATCAGGAGAGATGTGATACCTCCAATAAAATCATGGTATGACCAAGAGAGGATCTTAGGGAAACAGTCACAAAGCCCAGTAGAGCATCCAGCATCTGGAAAACAAAAATGTGGGAAGATTTTTTAAAATGAGTTTCTATTCTATTATTATTATTACAGCATTAATTAAATCTATTATACTCTTCATTAAAAGTTCATTTTTCCTTTAAAATTTTACATGCTTCATGGCACCCCACTCCAGTACTCCTGCCTGGAAAATCCCATGGACGGAGGAGCCTGGAAGGCTGCAGTCCATGGGGTCACTGAGGGTCGGACATGACTGAGTGACTTCACTTTCACTTTTCACTTTCATGCATTGGAGAAGTAAATGGCAACCCACTCCAGTGTTCTTGCCTGGAGAATCCCAGGGACGGGGGAGCCTGGTGGGCTGCTGTCTATGAGGTCACACAGAGTTGGACATGACTGAAGTGACTTAGCAGCAGCAGCAGCAAGAGAAAAAAAAAAGTCAGGTTCTCTGTACTGGATGGCCACCTGGTCTCTGAATCCCTTTCATAGCATTCTCATGCAGTCATTGTCCAGTATCTGAAAATTTCCTGGAATGAGGCCCTTACTACACCAGAAAGGTGGTTTAGCACTGACATTTGACATACTGACAAATTCGAATTCCTCCCCGTTGTTTGTCTTTTTCTGCCCTAGTGTTATCTTTTGAACATATCAAGCCATTCCACTCCTTCACTGGATCTTAAAGGAAGGAACTGGAAAGGCCAGCCACTGCCCATTGCAGAAACCCCCTCAATGTGATCCTCAACACGTGGTCCTTTGCTGACACTGTCAGGGGTGAAATGCATGTTTGTGAAGAGGCTTATTTCTTAATAGGAAGCACTCATAGTTTGGAAGTTCTGCCATTTATGGAATTTCAAGTTTTCCCTTCTATAACTTCTACCTCTTGAATATAGTGCCATCCTTGATTCCTAGCTCCCTTAGGTTATTTACACTGGGCAAGTGACTCCAGCCCTCTGAGAGTGGAAAATAGGGGAAATAATAGCACCTAATACATTGGGTTGTTGTAGGATTCAATGAAATAGTCATGTCAAACATTTAACATAGAGCATATAATAGGTATTCTGAATATCACTGGGCATTTGACTAGGTGAAACCATTTTTCTCAGAATATATAGTCTTTAGTGTCTTGGTTAATAATCAGAGAAGTTATGCCTCCTCCATAAAGGGTTGAGAACCAGTTCAGAGCAATACTAATTCTGAGGGGTAATTTAGAATTGGAGAAGAGAAAAAGATATAGCTGTGAATACCACCTAGTGGCCTTCTAGAGGTATAACAATTTAATCAGCAACGTCAGGTGGCACAGTGGTAAAGGAATCCGCCTGCCGATGCAGGAGATGCCAGAGATGAGAGATCCCTGGGTCAGAAGATCCCTTGGAGAAGGAAATGGCAACCCACTCCAGTATTCTTGCCAGGAAAATTCCATGGACAAAGGAGCCTGGTGGGCTACAGTCCAGAGGGGTCGCAGAGTCAGATATGACTGAGCACAGCACAGCAGCAGTATTTAGGGAAAGTTCAGCTCACTTACCATCAGTTCTAACTGTGGTAGGCTCTCAGCAGACAGAAGGGTCTGATTTCCAACCCGTTTTCCAGATCCAGATGAGCTGAGTCTGAGTCCTCCAGATACTAAGGGTAATCACAGATTTTATTTAGAGAGAAGTCAAGTCATCTCTGGAATTAGTAGAGTGGAATGGGGAAATGTGAAATAATACTTTCTTTTTGCTGATTTCTCCCTGGAAATGAATGATGTTGCTTGTGCCTAACCTGAGACCACTCATCGGCCTCTCTTTCCTCCCAAATTGTGAGTGAACTTCAGTCCATCCCAGGGCATTTCCTTTCCAGATGGGGTAGTGGAAGAAAATAGGTTCCAAGATTTGAAAATGAAAATTCTTAAAGGGAGTTGCTCACAAGAGGCTGACAAATCCTACTTTAATTTTTAAAAACTTTAATTACAGATGTACAGAAAATTTACAAGAATAATAGAGTTCTTATATGTATTTCACCAAAATGTCTCAAATGTGAACATTTTACTGTGGTTGCTTTTCCTTTATCACTCTCTCTTTGTCCCCCTTTTACACACACACACACACACACACACACACACACACACACACACACCTGCTGCTGCTAAGTTGCTTCAGTCAGGTCTGACTCTGCGCAACCCCATAGACAGAAGCCCACCAGGCTCTGCCATCCCTGGGATTCTCCAGGCAAAAACACTGGAGTGAGTGGGTTACCATTTCCTTCTCCACACACAAAACTATCTGAGAGTAAATTGCATACATAATACCCTGTTATTCCTAAAAATAAGGAAATGATCAAAGTCAGGAAATTATCAATGAACCAGTGCTATTCTCTAATGAACACACCTTATTACAGTCTCACCAATTATTCTACTAATAGCCTTTATAGAAAAAGTATGGCCCAGAATATAATCCTAACTAGATGTTCATATTGCATTTTATTTTCATGATTCTTTAGTCTCTCTTAATCTTTAAAAGATTTAAATACTTTAAAAGTATTTTAGGACAATTTGTTTTTCATGACCTGTCTAAAAAAATTGACATAAAAATTTTACAGAATTATAGAAATATTAAAGAGTTTCATACTGAATAATGTAAATAATAAATTAGTGAGGAAGTGGAAAAAGCTCTTCCTAAAGAGAATGCCAACTAATAAACATAGAAGGAATGAAGAATGAGCAAATCACAGCTTGACAACTGGAATGATAATAATTAGGCAAAAGTCATCAATGGGTGTTAAAACTTGCAGGTGAAAAATTGATGAATAAAGGATATTTGCATAGTTTCAAAGTATTTTCCCACAAAATATGTGTTCATTACAAAGAGAAAAATAATACTTGTATATTGAAGAAAGCTGGAAGACACCATCTTAACAAGGGATCAAAGCTAGTGTCACCAGTAATATGCAGTTAGACAGTTTGTGCCTCCTGATATCATGCACTGAAAAGGACAGTCTCACTCTGGTATTCCTGACCAAAAGTGCATAACCTGAATTTAAACACAAGGAAACACCAGACAAATCTCATTTGAGGGGCAATCAATAAAGTAAATAGCTCATGCTCTTCAAATTCTGCCAGTTAATCAGAAAATCTGTAACTTCCCTTGACAGCCCTACTTTGGTCTAGATGTATGTGTCAAGGTGGTCAAGGAGGATCTGGTTCTTCAGGACAAAGGCAGGTTTTATTTTGATCTCGGAATGCTCTGAGTCACTCTCTCAGAACAGCTGTGCCCAGCAGATTGCACCAAGGCGAAAGGTGCCATGCCTACCTCCTACTCCCATGGCTGCAGAGTCACTGACTCCAAGGTCCAGGACACCCATCTGCATGGCAAGGCATTTGGCCATGGCTTTGGCATACTTGAGTTTGGAGGCATTTTCCCAAGAGCATTAGTATGGGACAAATAAAGGGAAGCACTACCTGATGCAGAATGTAGAAATTTTTTGGCTCTGGGTAGTAAGAACTAGGAAGTTAAGCTGGCTCAGGAGAAAAAAGTGACTATTCAGAATGACAATGTCAAGAGACAGTTACAATGGAATTTAGTCTTTCTGAGGTGAGTTGGGAAGAGAGGAGGAGAGCTATAACTACAACTTTCCCTTAATTCTCTGGTTTTCCCAATGCCACTGTCAGCCCCTTAGCCAACTCTAGGGGGCTAGATCCCATCCAGGTAGCATCTTTGACCTCAGGCAGTGGCTATTTCTCTCCTCCGGATAATGGGGAAGGAAATCAGGACACAGCCTCTTGGGTTGGTTTCTAGTGACCTATGGAATGACAAGCTCCAGTGCCTATTACTACACCAAAGTGATGTCTGAGCTCTTCTTACATACCCCATCGGACACTGGAATCTCCTTCCAGGCCATCAGCAGCATGGAGGACTTCTGGGATGTGAGTATGAGATCTCCTCTAACCTCTCCCCTCTTCACAGTGGCCTAAAGCCTGAGGCCATGGGCCAGGTTTCAGGGCTGTCAAATGGTAGATAAGGCCATATCCAGAGACCAGGGCATTCCAGGATCAGGCTGAGTCATGGGGTCAGGCAAGAATTCATGGGTCAGACTAGACAGAGTTCAGGTAGTGATAGGTTAGAGATCAGGATGATAGTCAGAGAGTCAAGTCAGTGCTTAAACTAGTATTGAGAGTCAGAGGTAAAGCAGAACTTCAAAATGTATTTTAAGTAAAGAGTAAGGCCACATCAGGCTGAGATTTGGCCAGAATTCATGGGTAGGCTGAAGAGCCCAACAGAAGCAGACTGGAGACAAGCTGGAGGGGGTCAGTGAGTATGGGAAAAGGGAATTCTAAGGGTAAAAGTCAGCAGAGTCTGGGTCAGGTTCAACCCAGTTCGTGATCTAGTTTGCCCAGGGCCCATTACTGGACAGCTTGTATTGGACCAAATGGTACAACAACCAGAGCCTGGGCCACGGCTCCCACTCCTTCATCTACTATGAGAACCTGCTGCTGGGGGTTCCGAGGCTGCGGCAGCTGCGGGTCCGCAATGACTCCTGCGTGGTGCATGAGGACTTCCGCGAGGACATTCTGAGCTGCTACGATGTCTACTCCCCAGACAAGGAAGAGCAACTCCCCTTTGGGCGCCTCAATGGCACAGCGTGAGTGAGTCCCCCAACCAGTGTCGCAGGGCTTGCCCCTCTGAGCCTGATGCCATCCCAGGTTTGGGAACCATTTCCATTCAGACTTAAAGAGCCTTGGGGGTACTTGGTGGGGAGGGAGAGGCATCTCTCTGAGACCCATCTGTGACTGTTTGGAGACCCTAGTCTGGGTCATTGAGGAACAGAAAAGGTATGTTAGCAGAGCCACAACCTTCAGAGTTGTCTTCACACACAGGTCCCTGTCACAGCTGCCCTACTCTGGAGGCAGTCTTGCCAGAGGAAGCATCCTTTCTTGCCCAGAAGTCCCTCCTGGGTATGGAGAATGGATCCACATAAGTTGTGGCTGCAAGAATCTGACCCTTGGAGCTAATAGGGGAGGGCAGCGAGGGGCCAAGGATGGATGAGGAATTAGGGAAGAAAGGGGAAAGGGTGAATAGGACAGGAAAGAAGGAGAAAGAAAGAAGGGTTCAGGGAGGAAAGTTTGTGGACAGAACAGAGAACCATGGGGCTAAGTAGCCAGGTGCACAACCACAAGAGAAGAAAGGGTCTTTTCTGGGCTA
Organism: Aepyceros melampus; assembly: GCA_006408695.1. Classification (NCBI taxonomy): domain Eukaryota; kingdom Metazoa; phylum Chordata; class Mammalia; order Artiodactyla; family Bovidae; genus Aepyceros; species Aepyceros melampus. Next base: position 15,190 of record SJXQ01006505.1, read on the forward strand.
CATGCTTTCCTCATGGGGACTACTCAGGCTGGAGTCAAAAGTGGACTTGGGTTTATTATCTGTAGACTTGGGTGACACTGTAAAATATCTGGAGATTTACATTTGAACTTCACTTCAGCCACTAACTAGCTGGATTATCTCAGACATCTGAGTGTTAGTTTCATCCTCTGTAAAATGTGAATAATATTTTTCCTTCCTTCTCAAATAGTTACGTTAAACAAGATAATATATGCAAAATGTATATGTGATATGTATAGGTAATATATATGAAACTGTAAAGCCCAGACAGTTATAAAATGCTGCCATTCATTGCCTTGGGAGACCAGCTTCTGGGCCTGGCTCAGACTTTTGCACTCAGATGGCTTCTTCTGTGACAGATGGACCTACCACTCACAGGATGAGCTGGGGGGCTCCTCTCACTGGGGCCAGCTTACAAGCTACAGTGGAGGTGGCTACTACCTGGACCTTCCAGGATCTCGACAGGCCTGTGCAGACGCACTCAGGGGCCTTCAGGAGGGCCTGTGGCTGGACAGGGGCACTCGGGTGGTCTTCATCGATTTCTCAGTCTACAACGCTAACACAATCTTTTCTGTGTTCTGAGGTGGGTCCCCTTTCCTTGCCTTCCCTCTGTTATCCGTAGTTCCTGGTTCACTTCTCCTCTGCTGGAGACCCTTCCTTAAACGTGTACCCTGTGGTTGGGGAGTGGAGAGGATGGGAGGAACTGTCCCAGCACAGGCCCCCCAGACACCCCCCTCCTCCCACAGACTGGTGGTGGAGTTTCCAGCTACAGGAGGTGCCATCCCATCCTGGCAAATCCGCACAGTTAAGCTGATCCGCTATGTCAGCAACTGGGACTTCTTTATCGCTGGCTGTGAGATTGCCTTCTGCATCTTCATCTTCTACTACGTAGTGGAGGAGATCCTAGAGCTCCGCATCCACGGGCTTCGTTACCTCCGCAGCATCTGGAACATTCTGGATCTGGTGGTCATCTTGGTGAGGGACAGATGTCTTAGACTTGGGACACCTGGGATGGTGCAGGCAGGTCTACCCTGAGAGGGGCTCCAGTTCTTCCTTCTGGCATCCCAGGTCCTTAGGACTTCTGGGCAAATCACTGTGTAACAGCTCCCTAAGCCAGAGGCTGATGTGCCCCCGTCTCAGTCCTGGAAGAATCCTATCTCCATGTTTCCTCTCCCTCTGGCCCTGCTTCTTTTTTGTACCTGACATTATGTTCCTCTTCTGTTTCTCCCCCTCATGACCTGTCCCCTTGACACTCCTGCCTTTTTTCTTCTATTAAAATTTTCTGCCTCTTCATCTTCATCTCCTTCCTATTAACAGGACACATGCATTTCTGACCAAGGCTGGAAAGAGGTGGGGGAAATAAAATTGCTTGGCTCCATCTCTCTATGGCTCTTTACAATCTACATATTTACCACTGGCCTCACAGCCTTCTCTTGGACTTTAAGCTGTTCCCCCAATCATCCTATCCAGTTCCATTTAAACCTAAGATAGTCAACCACTCAGCAGGGAAAGAGGTGTTTTTTCCCCCTACCTGTCTTACCCACCCCAGGTCTCCCATGGGACTTCATGGTTGAACTTCCCTTGGATTCTCTTGACTCTCTGACACTCCCCAACCCCCGTTGTGACAGCTCTCCATTATGGCTGTGGGCTTCCACATATTCCGAACCCTTGAGGTGAATCGGCTGATGGGGAAGCTTCTACAGCAGCCAAACATGTATGCTGACTTTGAGTTCCTCGCCTTCTGGCAGACACAGTACAACAACATGAACGCCGTCAACCTCTTCTTTGCCTGGATCAAGGTACCCTGGGGGTCCGCACCCTCAACAGCATCTCAGGGCACACATTCTCCCTTCCCTAGGATTTGTCTCATTTTCCTTGTCTGGTTTTGGCAACTCCTGTGGGCTCCCTAGGCCCCCGGAGTGGACTGTTTCAGGCTTCTCTCTTTCTTCCCTAATTACTTGGTTCAACATGGCCCTTTCAGATATTCAAGTACATCAGCTTCAACAAGACCATGACCCAGCTCTCCTCCACGCTGGCCCGCTGTGCCAAGGACATCCTGGGCTTCGCCGTCATGTTCTTCATTGTGTTTTTCGCCTATGCCCAGCTGGGCTACCTGCTTTTCGGGACCCAAGTGGAAAGCTTTAGCACCTTCGTCAAGTGCATGTGTGTGTCCTTCCTCCTCCACTCCCTGGCCCCTCACCCTCTGGCTCTAGGGGTGTGTGTATCCTCGGGAAATTTGGGTGGATGTGGATGTGGGTGTCTCTGTGCTTAAAGCATCTGGATGAGTCCCCAGAAGCCCTAGTGTGTGTGCTCAGCATCTCTGACCCTGTTCTGTCTGCATCACGTTGGGTCAGGGGTCTGAGTTCACTGAAGAGCAGTAGGGAGGGAAGTGGGATGGCATCAAGGTTATGGTTGAGCTCAGGGTGAAGCCCCCTCCATGGTGTCTCAGCTTCACTCAGTTCCGGATCATCCTTGGGGACTTTGACTACAATGCTATTGACAACGCCAACCGCATCCTGGGACCTGTTTACTTTGTCACCTACGTCTTCTTCATCTTCTTCGTGCTCCTGGTGAGGGTCCCACTGAGGGATGGGGATTTGGGAACAGAGGAGTGGAGATGTGAATGGCCTGCAGGGTGGGGTTTTGCACCCCCCTCCATGTTCTACACTAATAATTAGGGTGGGTTTCTGAAACCAAGCATGGAGAGGTGGGGGGCGAGGAGAACCTCTGCATTTTCTGAAGGTTGGCCAGTGTGTGGTCAGCACAGTTAGGCAGTTTGCAGAGTATAAAGGAATCTGCAGGCTCCCTCCCTAAAATCAAACCTCTGTCCTCCAAGGATGGAAAGAGAAGGAAGGCTACCTCATGGGGAGAAGGGCCTGCCCTTGGAAATTTTTCTGCCTATTTTCTAAGACCCCCTTTCCCCTGGGGCTCTCTGGCTCTTTCCACTACCATTGTTTTGTATTGGATCTCTCCCCCTGCCAACCATGAAAGATCTGTGTTTGATTTTTGTTAGAAAAGCCAGGAGGTTTCTTTATTTGATTGGTGGACAGGGATACAGATATGGATTTGGGGATAGATGGTGAAGAGAGCACAGTTTTACTCTCACCTTGGAAAGTTTCTGGCTTCAGTGACAAGCAGACCCTTCCATGAAGGAGTTCTGTGGAATATGTTGGGGCATCTTCGTGGCCAGGTTACTGCAGCAGTAAGGGAGGACATCAGGTTAATGAGGGGGCATGACCCCTACCCCCACCCTCATAACAGAATTGTGCTGAAAGGCTGGGCTCTGGGGACCCTGAGATGTGGGGATTAGTGGGCTGCAGAGATGGGGCTGGAGGTATCGGCCTTTTTGGAACACATGTTGGGACATTCATAGAGTCCATGGGCTTGATGCTGTCAGTGGATCTGGAAGTGCAGACTCCGGTCCCTGTTTTCTCCTCCAGAACATGTTCCTGGCCATCATCAATGACACATACTCAGAGGTCAAGGAGGAGCTGGCTGGACAAAAGGATGAGCTGCAGCTTTCAGACCTCCTGAGACAGGTGACTACTCAGTCTCCTTGAGGCGCACATGTGCATCAGGGCCCAGGTCAAGGCTCTGTGTCCTGGTCTGCGCCTGATGGGTTAGAGGCTGCTCTCATGTGCCTTCAGCTTATCCCTGGGACCCTGTCACCCTGTGAGCGCAGGTGGGGACAAGAGATGAAGAGGAGGTTGCAGGTGGGAACCAGGCCTGTTTCTTTTCCCTGTCCAGGGCTACAACAAGACCCTACGGAGGCTGCGTCTGCGGAAGGAGCAGGTTTCAGATGTGCAGAAGGTCCTACAGGCTGGGGAGCAGGAGATCCAGTTCAAGGACTTCACCAACACTTTGAGGGAGTGAGCAAGCAGAGATCCAACCTTCTCTGACATTGATCTATAAGTCCTTGACCCTCAAGCATATGCCCTTTGCCTATAACCCTCCAATCTTGGCCCATGGGCCTCTGACCTTGTTTTACAGGCCTTTAACCTTGGCTATAGGTCTCTTATCCTCACCTTCAGAACTGTGCCCCTGGTTTAAAGGACTCTGATCATGTTCTATTCTGGACCTTGTTGAGCAACTCTTAGCACTAGTGTAATACCATGATTCCCTAATCATTGTATACATCCCTCACTCCCACAAAACTCTGAGCTTAATTCTATGCTCCCTCACAAACACAGGATTATTTCCTTAGCCATCCTCTCCCTGCTTCTCAGTTAAACATATTAACAAACATTGATCAGATATACTGTGAGTACCAGCTGTGGGCCTGGCATATAATTAAATGAGATAATCTTTGTCTTCCAGGAATTCACAGACATGTAAGCAAATAAACAGAAGTCACAGAACAGTGATTCTGTTCCACAACAGAAATAACTAAAAGTGAGGGAACATGGAGGTATAAAAGCACATACAAAGGCAAAGAGGTCTGAAACTGAGCTACATACACAGGAGCAATAAGTAACTGAGCATTGTAAGGCATTAAATGAAAGGTTGGGCAAAGCAGATGAGGCAGAGAAATGGGCTAAGGCCACATTGGGAAAAGCCCTGAATACCACTTCTCTATCCAAAGAATAGGGTGCCCAGGAGAGGTTTTAAGCAGGGAAGGAGTATAGTTAGTCTTGCACTCTTTTTTGGGGGTGGGGGTAGGGGAGAGACATGCAATGCAGCTTTTGGGATTTTAGTTCCCTGACCAGGGATCAAACCTGGGCCCTTGGCAGTGAAAGTTGAGTCCCAACCACTGGACCGCCAGGGAAGTCCATAGGCTTGTACTTCAGAAAGCTTAATTACATAGTTGCGTTATGAAGGATAGATTTCAGGGGCAGGGAATGAAGGGAAGGCCACAGGGCAGTGGGTAGGGAGCAGGTAGAGGGTGGGTTATTTGGAGGCAAAGAGATTTTGCAATAATTCTTTTAGGAGATCCTGAGGGCCTGAACTTAGTCAGCAGGAGTTAGGGAAGGAAGAAATAGATTCAAGGAATTCGGTGAAGGGTTTCAAATCACTAGACCTTGACATCCTGGCTTTCTCATGTGGCCCCCTTTGTCCCTAGAGAGAAAGATTCTTGCCAGAATCTAGCAAAAATGAGTCCATAATGGAGAGCTCACAGCCATGGCAGGTCAGAGGTCATTTCATCCCCCTGTTCTCTTCAGGCTGGAGCACACAGAGCATGAGATGACCAAGCTCACAGCTGCCTTCACCAGCTTTGACCAAGATGGGAGTTGCGTCCTAGATGAGAAGGAGCAGAACGAGATGCGGCAGAAGCTAGAGGTGGAGAGGGTGAGCCCAGACGGCTGGTGGAGAGGCTACAAGGAAACTGCTCATTCTCCCCTTCCTGCAGCACACCCAGAACACAAACCAACTTGGAAATCCTCCAACGGAAAGAGCTCTCTAGAACAGTGGTTCTCAAACAGCTGTGCGGTAGAACCCCCTGGAGAGTTTTAAAAGATCCTCATGCTCAGGCCACACACTCCAGACTAGAATCTCTGGGGTAGTGAGTTGGGGTCAGCCATCATTTGTTTTCAATGTGGTTCTGCCAGAATCGGACACTGGCTGATTTTTTTAAATTAATTAATTTATTTATTCATGGCGGTACTAGATCTCTGTTGCGGGCTTTCTCTAGTTGTGGTGTGCAGGCTTCTCATTGTGGTGGCGTCTCTTATGGTAGAGCATGGGCTCTCGGACACGTGAGCTTCAGTAGCTGTCATACGTGGGCTCAGCAGTTGCAGCTCCCGGGCTCTGGAGTACAGGCTCAGTAGTTGTGGTGCATGCAGAAGCTAGAGGTGGAGAGGGTGAGCCCAGACGGCTGGTGGAGAGGCTACAAGGAAACTGCTCATTCTCCCCTTCCTGCAGCACACCCAGAACACAAACCAACTTGGAAATCCTCCAACGGAAAGAGCTCTCTAGAACAGTGGTTCTCAAACAGCTGTGCGGTAGAACCCCCTGGAGAGTTTTAAAACATCCTCATGCTCAGGCCACACACTCCAGACTAGAATCTCTGGGGTAGTGAGTTGGGGTCAGCCATCATTTGTTTTCAATGTGGTTCTGCCAGAATCGGACACTGGCTGATTTTTTTAAATTAATTAATTTATTTATTCATGGCGGTACTAGATCTCTGTTGCGGGCTTTCTCTAGTTGTGGTGTGCAGGCTTCTCATTGTGGTGGCGTCTCTTATGGTAGAGCATGGGCTCTCGGACAGTGAGCTTCAGTAGCTGTTATACGTGGGCTCAGCAGTTGCAGCTCCCGGGCTCTGGAGTACAGGCTCAGTAGTTGTGGTGCATGGGCTTAGTTGGTCCACGGCATAGTGGGATCTTCCCCTATCAGGGACTGGATCCACGTCTCCTGCATTGGCAGGTGGATTCTTTACCACTGAGCCACCAGGGAAGCCTCATCAGTCATTTTTAAAGCTCGCCAGGTGACTCCAGTGCATAGCTAAAGTTGATCATCATTGCTGTAAAACACAGCCTCAGGGAGAAAAGGACCAATTGCCGAGGAATCTGACAATTCCTTTGGAGCACTTGCCTTCTCCTTAGAGTTCTCAAACTCTGACCCTTAGCTGCCCCTCCTATGCCTCTTCATCCCTAGCCTGCCTAGACCAAAAAGCCAAGGGCTAAAGGAGCAGTGCCAGGACACTGTCCCTCCTCTCCCTCAACAGAGTTGGCTTCTAGTGAGTGCCTCATTCATCAGTGCTTCAAGGAGCTTATTTTGTTTCTTGGGGAGGTGATTCTCTCCCAGAGGTTAGGCCAGCTTTGTGTCCAGCACCACCACTCTGATTCTATTGTCTCTAGAGTTTGAGGGGAAAAGGGAATAGCAATAACTATAGCCCAAGGCCTGGTCCTGAGAGCCCATTAGAGCAAGTGATGGAGCAGGAGCTGATGACTTCCCAGAGTCAACTTCTCCCTGCCCTCTGACTTCCTGATCAGGTGGCCGTCCATGCTGAGATTGAGAACTTGGGCTGGTCCATTGTGAGGAGCCCACCAGGCGAGTCGAGTCCAAAGCAGGCTGCCAAAGCAGGTGGCTGGGTTTCGGGAGAAGAATTCTACACGTACGTGCAGCCAGGGGGCCCAGGGCTGACTCTGTTTATGTTGTTCTACCTTGAGTTTCTTTCCACAACCTTCCAACTCCCTATCCTACTCCAGGGAAAACCCCTGTCCCCCCTTAATTCTCTCAGCACCACTGGGCCTTGTGTTCCTTGCTCCCATCCAGGCACCCCTGTTCTGACCCCCTTCCCCTGGAATCACCCAGCTCTCCAGAGCTCCTTTGGTCTCTCTCAAATCCTGAACAGGCTCACAAGGAGAGTTTTGCAGCTGGAGACTGTCCTGGAAGGAGTCATGACCCAGGTTGATGCCATGGGCTCAAAGCTGACAATGGTGGAGAGGAAGGGGTGGCTGGCTCATCTTCCGGGCACAGTGAGTGGCCCTTCACCTGGCTCTTCTTGGCTCCCCACAGCTGATCTCTACCATCTTTTCCACTCAGTGGATGGAGGCAAAACATTTTTGAAAGACCAGCATTTCAGTCTCCTGGGGCAACATGTTCCCAGTAGTCAGTCTGTCAGTGGAGGTCAGAGGGTGGAAAGAACTGAAGTTGGTTTCTCTGGCCTGAGGGTGGCCTTAGCCTCCAGGAGAGGGTCTGTGGTTGGAGAAACAGATCCAAGTAAAAGGAAAGTGGGACACAAACTCCTCCTCCAAGTGACCTGTCCTTCTTTTCTTCCAACAGGGGGAACAAGACATTTGGGAGCACCTGCAGGCAGCCCCAGCTGTGACTCCAGCCCCCTGGGGACTCTAGGGCAGGCAGGAGAGTAGTGGGGGAGCTTCAGACAGCAGGTTCCTCTGTCACCGCCTCCCCAGAAGCTCCCCCAGCACACGCCCTCCACTTCTAGGGCAGTGGGTGCTACCACTGCTGCTGCCAAGCCCCACCCTGTGCCTGGCCTTTTGAGCCAAGGTTTCTGTGTGTAGCTGTGTAGCTCTATGAAATATTTCTTGCTGGGCCTCTCACTCCCGTGTGCTCTGAATTCTGCTGTGATAATTTTTTTTTAAGTTAAAAAACAATACAGGAAAGAAGGGTAATAACTTTCCTGAGCATCTGGATAGCCATGATTTGTGAAAAAAGTAGAAGCTGTGAGAAGAGCAATATCTAGATGTCTTCTTACTTGCCAGTGAACCTTTTCCTCTGTGTGTCTTGAGGACAACTGCCGGCAACCATGGAGTTCACTTCTTCCCCATTGGGATTCCCTGTGAAAGAGAGGGAAAGCCAGAGAGGAGGGGACACTTTCTTTCGTGGGGAGAGTACAGTGTTGTAGAGGAGTTGGATTGGTGACCTCCCTCAACCTTTCCCAGCAAAGTCCAGGAAGGTTCGGTGGCAAGCCTGCATCCAGACGTGCCAGTGAACAGGGACAGGGGTGTAAACCAGAACAGAGCTGAAGCCTGAGGAGAAGCTGGCCAAGAAATGACCTCAGGATTCTAGGATCTTTGGATAAAATGTGGGGGACGCTGATTCTCTCCTTCCACAGGACATTGTGGGTTTGCCTGGTGATTATCAATAAAAAAAAATCCTTAGGAAAACCAGGACTTTGCACTTGCTTTGGGGATGGCAGGAGAAAGAAGAGGGGCTGGAACTGTGACCCATCCTTGTATTAATACTAGGGCTGGAGAAAACTCACCCTCCTGGGAAGTGTAGAGCTGGGGCAGTGACAGTTTGAAGAAGCTGGGCTTCCCCAGGAGTCCTGAAGGAAAAACTTCTGACTCATAGGAATGGTTTGAAATGGTGGACACTATGATTGTCCTATTGGAGGAAGTGGAGGTGGTAATCTAGGGTGTTCTGGTCCTTAGAGTGAAGAGAGTAAGGGGTGTGTGTGTGTGTGTGTGTGTGTGCGTGTGCACGCGCACTGTTGGGTGTGGGCAGTGAGAGTGCAGATGGAGAATAACCAGAGATAAGACAAAAAATCTCCTACACCAAGATTTCGGGTGTATAGGCCTGCATCTTGACACCTGTTATATATCCCCTCTCTTCCCTTGTGATCTTTATTCCTCCCTCATTTTGCACATTCCACTGCTCCCCACTTTCTTTTTTCATCCATTCCCTTCACCCATCCCTGTTCTTCCATCCCATCAAATACATTCTATTTGTATTTGAAACAGCTGAATGCAATTAAGAACACCAGACTGTATCCTCAGTTCTGAAAAATTATAACTGGACTTCCCTGGTGGTTAAGAACTCTGTACTCCCAATGTGGACACATGGGTTCCATCCCCTACAGGGTTGGGGGAACTAAGATCCCACATGACAGGTGATGTGACCAAAAAAAAAAAAAAATTATGATCTAAGCTTTCTTCAAGAAAGGTTATAACAACGGAAGAGAAACAGGTGCCAGTCTGCAGTTTGAATAAAACGGCCCAGTGAGTTGACCTTAATCTAGGACATCGGAAGTGAAGTGAAGTCAAAGTCGCTCAGTCCTGTTTGACTCTCTGCGACCCCATGGGCTACACAGTCCGTGGAATTCTCTAGGCCTGAACACTGAAGTTGGTAGCCTTTCCCTTCTCCAGGGGATCTTCCCAACCCAGGGATCAAAATCAGGTCTCCCGCATTGCGGGTGGATTCTTAACCAGCTAAGCCACAAGGGAAGCCCAAGAATACTAAAGTGGGTAGCCTATGCCTTCTCAAGGGGAACTTCCCGATCCAGGAACCGGGGTCTCCTGCATTGCAAGCGGATTCTTTACCAACTGAGCTATCAGGGAAGCAGAAGAGTATTTTGGCTCAGGTATAACGGCCTGAAGGTTTCCCAGAGCCTGGATGAGACTATCTTCAAAAGCATGGATTTCCTGAACAGTCTTTCAGCGACTAATACCGGCCAGAGTGAGGATTCTCTGGGGAGGGGCTAACTTGTCTCTACCACTTATAGTCAGCAGGCTACATGGGGCTCGACCCATCCCAGAGGTCGTCGGTCTTACTAGGCTAGCGATACTTCCAGGGAGTGGCCGCGGGATGGAGTGCACCCTTCGTTCCAGATGTAGGACCCTTTGCAGCGCATTGACTCACGAAGACTATTTTAGCTTTAAATCTGGCTTAGTGCTTACGCTTGATTATTATTCATTACTTGAGACATAGCCCACAAGCGCAGAGCCACACGGCGTTGAACCCAGGGCCGGGAGGGCGGGGCACGCCCAGCGCGCACGCGCAGCACCTCACACCCGGAAGCAGCGCGGGCGCAGGGCATGGCGGCGGCGGCCGAGGGAGTCCCCGCGGTCCACCGCGAGGAGCCAGTTCGAGTATGCGGAGTGGACGGGGATGAAGTGTCCGGTGGGGAGGCCTGAGTCTCTGGGTACGGGCCCGAGATGCTGGGGCTCGCCTGGCGGGAGCGGGCAGATCGGAGGGGCGCGCCTGTGTGTGCGCGTGTTTGTCCTGTCAGGGCCACTGAGAGAGCGTGGCCCCGAGGTCAAGTGTGGGCTGAGGCCGGTGCGAGGGAGCAGAGGCCTGAGGCCGAGGCGGGTGAGGCAGGAACGAAGCCAGCGACAGGAGAATGCAGCCGATTTGATGGAATGAGGTCAGGTGGAGGGGTATGAGGAGAAGCTGCTGTGTCTGGATTAGGACCGGGGCAGGGCGGGCACTTACTCCTTCTCCTTTAATTCAGATGATGTCGCTGTGGAGACTGCTGAGGAAGCAAAGGAGCCTGCTGAGGCTGACATAAATGAGCTCTGCCGGGACATGTTCTCCAAAATGGCAACTTACCTGACTGGGGAACTGACGGGTGAGGCGCGGTCCGGCTGGATGCGGGTGGTGCCGGGCCCCACCCGCTGGAGTGGCTTGCCGTTTGACACCGGCAAACCCGTGAGGTGCTTCAAGCAGCGTCAGTGTGCGGCTCCCTCCCTAACCCCGTAAACCCAAAAACATGCCTGTTGGAAGTTTGAGGAGGTCAAGAAAGTGTAGGAAAGAAGTCCCTCCCTTCCCTGGAGAAATTCAGGAACTACTTTCAGAAACACAGGATAAACAGCAAGGTCCTACTGTGTAGCACAGAGAACTATATTTAATGTCCTATGATAAACCATAATGGAAAAGAATGTAAGGAAAAAAGAATATGTGTGTGTGTGTGTGTGTGTATATATGGCTGAGTCACTTTGCTGTACAGCAGTAATTACAGCATTGTAAATCAACTGTACTTCAAAAAAAAAATTTGGTGCCGAAACAGGTAAGAATATTTAATACAACCCTGCAGGTCTCCATAGGGTAGACTGAGCCTGAGAAAGCGAGAAAGAATTCAAGAAGTGCTTCCTTGGGGGAAGTATATTTTGAAAGGGTTGTAAAGAATATAAGAATTCATTGGCAGAAAAGTGGGAAATGACTAGTGAGTGAGATGGTATAAGCAAGCTGTTTGTCTGGCTAAAGAGATGTACTTATTAGGTTAAAGGGAAATGGGGAGTGACCAGCGAAATTTCGGGTCTATTAGGTTGGTCTGAGGATTTATGACCCACTCTTTGAGACATGATTAATTTTTTGGTCCAGTGTGTATTTCCCAGTGAAGCATGACCCATGTGTGGAGGAACCTCCAAAAAATGAAGTCCAGTCAAGTGTAGCTTTTCATAAGGGTCTGTTATATTGTTTCACTTCCCCAGGAAGTTGCTGTGAGCTAAATTTGTGAACCAGAATGTATGAGAAAATGCTTGATGTAGAATAGGAGGGGTTGTGAGTCTCCCAACAGTCTATTTATTTGTTTATTTTTGAGCAAGAAAAACCAAGCAACAAAATCTAGATTTTATTTTATTTATTTATTTTTTTTGGCTTTTCTTTAAAAATTCCAAAGACTTGGCAGTGCTCCCATTCTTGCAAGGCTCTAATTGACTAGAGTTGGGCATTGTCTCCTTTAAATGGACCAGCATGCTGCAGTTTGTCCCCACTATTCCCTGTTTTCTCCCTTTTACTGAGAGCTGGTGTCAGTTGCCGTTTATTACTCTTCTTATATTGTTTTTTAGTAGTGGTACAGAAATGTAAATGATAGACTAAGACTAAGAAGATCATACAGTTCCAAGAAATGAGAGTATATTTCTTTGTAGAAGTGAATAATCTTGTGTTTAATATGCAAACACCTGGCTTGCTTCACTCATTTACATAATATTGCTGGCTCCTGGGTATTTGAGTGTGTCACTGTTATTTGAAAGAGACAAGTTTGATAGCAGTGAGAGTGTGGATATGGAGGAGAGATGAAATAACAATATTTCAGATGAAAAGATATGGTCTGTGACAGAGTGATGGTAAAAGTCGTGGAGAGAGGAGCATGGACCCAAGATCATTACTGAAGTGGAATTTATAAGACTTGTTGAGTGGACATTGAGGGATGGGAGCAGCTAAAGACACTTCTGAGGTTTTAAGCCAGTGGTGCCATCGGCCAAAATAGGCAAGTTGGAAAGAGGAACCATGTTTAGTGTGAAAATAATATTTTCAGCTTGGGCTTTGCTGATTTTAGGTATTACTGGGATACTTGGGTGACTCTTACCAAGACATTCAGGTGACTTGAATATGTGAGTCCAGAGCTCAGAGTGATCAGAGCAGGAGAAACAGATTTGAGAGTCACCTGCCTAGTAGTGTGAGTTTAGGATGTATAGGAAGAGATTACCAAGGAAGACCTTAGAGGTAGATAAGAAGACCTGGACTGAAATCTCAGGGAATGCCTGTATTGGGCAATTAGTTTTTATTAACAGGCCTTAAAGTACCTAGATTTACAAATGATTTATTATAAAATTAAAGTGGATTGTAATTTCCCTATGATTGCCATTCTTATCTATACAGATACTTTTTTGAGTTTGAAACTCAAAAACTCTGGGAGTGCCATAGGAATGTGCCACCTATGTAAACATCAGCCATGAGTCACAGATGAGGAGGAGCTGAGACTTGTTAAGGGGGTTGGATGAGAAGAGATCTGGCAGAGACACTCAAAAAGAGCAGTTAGATTAGAAAATGCTATAGTAGCCAAGGAAAGGAGCAGTTCATGGAGAGAGGGAGATCAGTAATGTCAGATACTATGGAGAGGCCCAGGAGGATAATAACTGAGAAAAGGCTAAGGATTTGGTAATTAGGAGAGCACTGACAACCTTGGAGCACGTGATTTCTCTGGGTGTTGGGGACAGAGACCAGACAGGAACAGTTTATACCAGAGAGTGGTGGTGAGGGGGAAGCAGTGAGTGTAAGTTACTCTTTCCAAAGGGTTAACAGTGAAGCTCCTTTGCTTTACTGAGCGAACGATGTAGGTGTAGAATAGAGAGAGTGCTTTTGGGCTGGAGGAAACTGGAATATAGATAGAGAGGAAGGTGCCAGGATGGAGAGAGAATTTGGAAAGGCAAGGGAAGGAGATGGTTGAAGAGAGGCTCTGAAGAGGTAGAAGGATTGGGATCAGGCCCACAGGAGGAGAAGGAGCTGTCTTGGCAAGAATAGGAATACTTATGCCTCTTGAGAATATATTAAGGTACAGAGAAATATAGAAGTGAGGCAGAAAGATTGAGGCAGTTTATGTAAGTGGGTTTGAATTTTGGGAAAGCTGGAGTAAAGGCCATTAGCTTTGAGTAGGGATGGGGAAGGGAACCAAGGATGTGAGAAGCAGGCAAATAGTTTGGAAAAGTCAGTGCGTAAAATGGAATACAGAATCACAAGTAGTAAATGAGTTACTAAGAAGCGTTGAGGTCCTAGTTGACTTTATACGTATTTTGATATATACATGTATCTTTTCCCCATCTCTTCTATATTTATTTGCAAAGCTGTTTTTTTTTTCCTTATTTTATTTTCAGTTGATGGTAATTGCTTTACTATGTTGTGTTCAGTTCAGTTCAGTTCAGTTGCTCAGTTGTGTCCGACTCTTCGCGACCCCATGAATCGCGGCACATCAGGCCTCCCTGTCCATCACCAACTCCTGGAGTTCACTCAGATTCACGTCCATCGACTCAGTGATGCCATCCAGCCATCTCATCCTTGGTCGTCCCCTTCTCCTCCTGCCCCCAATCCCTCCCAGCATCGAAGTCTTTTCCAGTGAGTCAACTCTTCACATCAGGTGGCCAAAGTACTGGAGTTTCAGCTTTAGCATCATTCCTTCCAAAGAAATCCCAGGGCTGATCTCCTTCAGAATGGACTGGTTAGATCTTCTTGCTATGTTGTGTTGGCTTCTGCCATACAACAGTGTGAATCAGCTCTAAGTATTCATATGTTCCGTCCCTCTTAAACCTTCCCCTCTCCCCTCACCCCCAGGTTGTCACAGACCACTGGGTTGAAGTTCGCTGTGTTGTAGCAATGTCCCACGATCTATCTGTTTTACGTATGGTAATGTATATGTCCGACTCTTTGGGACCCCATGGACTGTAGCCTGCCAGGCTCCTCCCTTCCCTCTTAAACCTTCCCCTCTCCCCTCACCCCCAGGTTGTCACAGACCACTGGGTTGAAGTTCGCTGTGTTGTAGCAATGTCCCACGATCTATCTGTTTTACGTATGGTAATGTATATGTCCGACTCTTTGGGACCCCATGGACTGTAGCCTGCCAGGCTCCTCCCTCCATGGGATTCTCCAGGCAAGAATACTGGAGTGGGTTGCCATTTCCTTCTCCAGGGGATCTTCTGACCCAGGGATCGAACCAAGGTCTCCTGCATTGCAGGCAGACGCTTTAACCCCTGAGCCACCAGGGAAGCCCTAATGTATATGTCTCAGGGCTGCTCTCTCAATTTGTCCCACCTCTCCTTCCCCCATGTGTCCACAAGTCTGTTTTCTACAAATAGGTTCATCAGTATGATTTTTCTAGATTCCATATGTATGTGTTAAACACTATTTGTTTTTCTCTTTCTGACTTGACTTCACTCTGTATAACAGGCTCTAGGTTCATCTATCTCAACAGGACTGACTCAAGCTCATTCTTTTTTATGGTTGAATAATATTCCATTATATATATATGTACCACAACTTCTTTATCCCTTCATCTGTTGGTGGACATCTAAGTTGCTTCCATTTCTTGGCTATTGTAAATAGTGTTGTAATGTACATTAGGGTCAGTTCAGTTCAGTTCAGTGGCTCAGTTGTGTCTTAACTCTTTGCGACCCCATGAATCACAGCACGCCTGGCCTCCCTGTCCATCACCAACTCCCAGAGTTCACCCAAACTCATGTCCATCGAGTCAGTGATGCCATCCAGCCATCTCATCCTCTGTCGTGCCCTTCTCCTCCTGCCCCCAATCCCTCCCGGCATCAGGGTCTTTTCATATGAGTCAGCTCTTAGTATCAGGTGGCCAAGTGTCTTTTTGAATTATGCTTTTCTCAGGGTATATGCCCAGTAGTGGGCATATGGTAGTTTTATTCTTTGTTTTTTAAGGAATCTCAATACTATTCTCCATAGTGGCAGTATCAAGTTACATTCCCACCAACAGTGCAAGAGGGTTCCCTTTTCTCCACATCCTCTGCAGCATTTATTGTTTGTAGAGTTTTAAAAAAATTATTTTCTTATTTAGCTTTGGCCGTGCTGAGTCTTCCTTGCTGCGTGGGCTTCTCTCTAGTTGTGGCGAGTGGTGCTACTCTCTTGTTGCAGTGCACGGGCTTCTTATTGTAGTGGCTTCTCTTTGTTGTGCAGCATGGGCTCTAGGGCACTCGGGCTTCAGTGGTTGCAGCATACAGGCTCAGAGCTGGGGCTCACCGGCTTAGTTGCTGTGCGGCATGTAGGATCTTCCTGGATCAGGAGTTGAACCCCTATCTCTTGCATTGGCAGGTGGATTCTTTACCATTGAACCACCAAGGGAGCCCCATTTGTAGATTTTTTTTTTTTATGATGGCCATTTTGACCAGTGTCGAGGGGATAACCTCACTGTAGTTTTGATTTGCATTTCTCTAGAATGAGTGATGTTGAGCTTTTTTTTTCACATATTTATTAGCCATCTATATGTATCTGTATTTGTGGTGCAATCTGCCCAGTTATATGATGTCATATTAGGGAGACCAAGACTGCTTCACTTCCCTTTTTCTAGTACATGAGTTTATCTTTTCCCTTTCTAACTACAATCCTAAAGCTTCTGGATTTTATTTGGTTTAAATAGTTTGCCAGTTGTTGCCTGAATTCCTACTTAGACATTTAGAATACATATGTGTGTGCATAAGTTCCTTCACTCGTATCCTACTCTTTGCGACGCTGTGGACTGTAGCCCTCCAGGCTACTCTGTCCATGGGATTCTCCAGGCAAGAATACTGGAGTGAATTGTCACGCCCTCCTTCAGGTGATCTTCCCAACCCAGGGATCAAACCCACGGCTCCTGCAGCTCCTGCATGCAGGCAGATTTTTTACTGCTGAGCCACCAGGGAAGCCCTAGAGTACATAGGCTGAGTATAAATGTCATAGATCAGAAGTGGCCTGCTTCTTTGACATTCCCTAGATCCTGCCTTGAACTGCCATTTGGTCATTAATTCCACGTTCTAGTCATCTACACAAATCGTAAAGGTATCACATCTTCTATGTTTGTTTTAAAGCCACCAGTGAAGACTATAAGCTCCTGGAAAATATGAATAAACTAACCAGCCTGAAGTATCTTGAAATGAAAGATATTGCTATAAACATTAGTAGAAACTTAAAGGACTTAAACCAGAAGTGTAAGTAATAATTTTACAATTAAACATGTTTGTATTTAATGTTCTTTTGTGCTTGGGGCAGTGGAGAAGGGAAGGGAGCATGGTCTCTGTCCTCAGGTAGCTCATTTTCTTAAAGTGAATTTTTTCCACTCTGAGAATTAGTGTGCTTTGGTGGTATGGTTATTTCTGCTTCTGAATCTTGATTTGATCCATTTATTTCTGGAAAAATGGGGCAGAGGAAAAGTGGCCAGATTCTAGTGAATTAACTTAACAATGAAATCCATAAAGGACTACTTTATAAACAGAAAATCATAACATATATAATCATAAAATGCTGCTGTAGTTGGCAGAATATATTTTCCTGTTGACTTATATTTGTGTTCCCTGTCTATAGGGCCCTCCTTCTTGGTCTGGGAGTACCTAAGAAAATGAGTCAGTAATGGAAAGATTGCTTGAGGAGCAAGGAATTTAAAAGAGAAGAAAACTAGTAGATGAGAGGGACTTAACTTTCTTTAGGTCACCAGTCGTACCTGATCAGCTAGCTACTGTCTTCTAAGGCATGTGCCCTGCCAGTGATCAGAATCATGTCACTCCACCTACTCTGTCTTAGGCAGAGCTAAAGAGACACTAGCATGCTTACTTTCCACCTTTTTCTGCATTCCTTGCTGATCTGTATAAACCCTGGTCTGTCTTTGTTTTTAAAGATGCTGGACTGCAGCCTTACTGGATCAGATCAACGTAATTGAGGAGCAAGTAGCAGCTCTTGAGCAGGCAGCCTACAAGTTGGATGCATATTCAAAAAAACTGGGTAACCATTTTTTTTTGTTTTTATTTGATAAGAGCACCCTCCTGCCAGTATGACCTTATATGATAGTTAACAATTATGGTATGCCCACAGTGATCTATTTTAATCTCACAAAACCTCTGGAGAGTAACTTTTTATGACCAGTAGTAATAACATTTCCTGAGTGCTTAATAATATATCAGGCACTGTTCTTAATATTTTGTGCCTATTATTTTTTTATCCTTTAATCTCTTGAGGTAAGTACATGATTTTTAGCCCCATTCTATTGAAGAGGAAGCTGTGGTTGAAGGAGTTATAACTGGCTTAAGGACAGCAGAGTTGCACGGTGAAAGTGCTTAAGGACGCAAAGTTCGTATATAGAAGAGCTGTATTCCAAAGTATGATTGATTTCAAAGCTCAAGCTTTTAATCATGGTTCAGCAGGCTGAAGCATCTTTAATAATGTAGATACACATCTCAGAAACAGAGTAAGCAGTCCAAACAAGGCTTTCTTAAGGGGTTACTTTTCCTTTAAGGAAGAAACTGGTACTAGTGTTGATGCCTTGCTACCTGACTCTGGCTCTTATATCCATGATTAAAAATAACACAATTGTTAAAAAAACACCACCACAGTTGTTTTTACCCTAGATATAATTTACATGTTATTTTTAATCATTGACAGCTATTGACTACTTCAAGTGATTGGTTTGTAGCAGACTGAGATTTGACATGGGTGGTAGTTAACATCCACAATTAAATTTACTAAATGGTGACTGTGAACTTTAGAACGCATTGTGCCAGATGCTTTCAGGGTTTTAAAGAAAGAGGGAATCTATAACATTAAGGGGTTTACTTGATGGTCTTTTAAATTCCGGTATCTTTCAAAATTGTTTTCCGAGTGTGTATGAGGGATAGGAATAAGAAAAGGAGAAACATACTTGAGATTTCAGTCTGGCTCTCAGGGGTGTCTGGGACAGAGCCTGGAGGGGCAAGTGCTTCCTATGCTTTTCTAAGGTTCCTGGTGGCTCAAGTGCTAAATAGGTTTGCTTAACCCTGGAAGAGTGTCTGAGCAGGTGCTGTTGACAGGGCTACAGTGTAGGGAACTCATGTTAGATTGTTGGTTATGTATGGGGATATTTTGTGGATATTTGACTCCTTATTTTAAGTTGTGCACACTGATTATATTTGGACAGATATCCAAGTATCTGTCCGTAGCTAATACAATAGTTAGCATTTATGGTGTACCCGTAATTTGGATACAATTTGGACAGCTACAAGGACTGAAGTTAATAGATTTTTTTTTAATGTAATAGACATTTTTTAATTTGCCTGGAAATGCTAACTAAAGAGTATCTTTGTAAGAACTGATTTTGTTTTTTTATTTTTTAATTTTTGGCCATGTTGCATGGGCATGTGGGATCTTAGTTCCCCGACCAGGGATCAAACCTGCGCTCTCTGCATTGGGAGGTGAAATGTTAATCACTGGACCACGGGGGAAGTCTTTTTTATTTTTTTCTTTCTTTCTCCCTCTCTCTCTTTTCTTATAAGAGCCAATTTTAAAAGATATAACTCTTCCTCTCCCTCTCCCCACTGCAGAAGCCAAGTACAAGAAGCTGGAGAAGCGATGAAAAGCTACTGTGGGGACAAAGTCTTTTTTAATGTGGGAAGAACGTTTTATAAGACCTGAATCTTGAGGTTGATGAATTGTCAAAACTCCTCAAAAGGCAACTATGCTGGTCGTCCCAGAAACATCGCAACATTGGAGTAAACTGGAGAACTGTGGCTATCCCTGGAGGAACTTTTGAGGCAGAATCCTCAGAAACTCAACACTTATAATTCCTTACCTTTTACTTGAATGCTTCATCATCCATTCAGAACAAAGAGTTTCTCAAAGTTCAGATAAACCTGGGCCTGCCAGTAGAATCAAATGAGAGGACCTCTTTTCCCTGGTAGCAGTTGATTACTATGTTATTTTCTTAAATGGTGGTTTTTGAGTTACTGTGTAAAAGGTGGTTTTTTTCTATCAAGGATGTAATGTATTGCTAACAAGATTCTAAATTAAAAAAGGAAAACAAAACAGTCTTCTTCTTGTCGGTTTATTACCTTATGAATGTCACTAATTTACTTTTCCGTACATTGCAAATAACAGAAAAAACCGTCCAGGCCAAGTCTTCTAGACTGAACAGAAACAGTGAAAGGATGTCGTTGCGATAGCTTGGTGTATGTGATGGGTCCCTCCTGTCTCCTCTTTATGAGTCAGATGGCTAGAGATGGACGACATCTTGGCATGTGTGCTCTCTTTTGGAAATACAACAGGATGTGTATGTGTGTGTATGTTAGGTGGGGAGGTGGGGCTGCCACCCAGGCTACTATTCAATAAGTAAAGCATTTTATAAAATATCTTCCTACTTGTGTATGCAGCATCAGGGAAGCTTCCAGGAACCTGACTGTATTCCTTTCAGACTAAAGACATCAGAGGATACTAACTAAGCAGTCTAGTTTGGAAGACAGTCAGTTGTATCCAGAGTTGGGTATCAGCAGTTATGAAGGTGCCTGAGGTCCCCAATTCCATTTCCAAAAGAGTTCTTAACTCTGTAATTTCCTACCATTTAAGTTCTAGAAGTCCACCCTGATCCTCTGCTTCTCCGAACTATTGCTGTGGTCTCTTCTTAACTGTGCTTCTAACCTGTAGTCTACGCTGCTGGCAGATCAGTCTTTCTAAAATGTAAACTGGCCACATTACTCCTGCTTGGAGTTGTTTCATGACTTCTCATGGTGTCTTTGAAAAAGCCAGACTTTTTTTCTTTTAACTTAGAAACCAACATTTTAATAAGTATTTCATATTACTTTTGTGTTTCTGAGGAAGTAGTCAAATGTAATACCCTTTGGTTCTTAATTAAACTTTCTGTAACTGTTTTTCATATAAGATTCGAAGCATTTGGCCAGATACACACCCTGACACAAACTAGCATTTTGAAATTGATATCACTATATAGAGGTAACAACTCCTCAATTCTATTCAGGGTTCTCCTAAGGTAATGTTGAAAATACCATAGTTTTAATCTTTCATTCTATTAATGTATTACATTTATTGATTTGTGTGTGGAACTATCTTTGTGGGCTTCCCTGATAGCTCAGTTGGTAAAGAATCCACCTGCAATTTAGGAGACCCTGGTTAAGTTCTTGGGTTGGGAAGGTCCACCGGAGAAGGGATAGGCTAACCACTCCAGTATTCTTTGGCTTCCCTTGTGGCTCAGCTGGTAAAGAATCTGCGTGCAATGCAGGAGACCTGGGTTTGATCCCTAGGTTGGGAAGATCTGGAGAAGGGAAAGGCTACCCACTCCAGTATTCTGGCCTGGAGAATTCCATGGACTGGGTTGCAAAGAGTCAAACAACTGAGCGACTTTCACAACAACACAACAACCATCTTTGTATCCCAGGGATAAATCCCACTTGATCATGTGTATGAGTCTTAATGTGCTATTGAATTTAGTTTGCAAGTATTTTGTTAAGAAGCTTTACATCTATATTCATCAAGGATATTGGCCTGTAGTTTTTTTTGCAGTATCCTAATCTGGTTTTGGTATCAGGGTAATGCTCACCTCATGAGTTTAGGAGTGTTCCCTCTTCAGATTTTGGGGAAGAGTTTGAGAAAGATTGGTATTCTTTGTTTAGTAGAATTCACCAGTGAAACCATCTGATCCTGGGCTTTGCTTTGTTGGGAGATTTTGATTACTGATTCAAAATCTTTATTGATTTGTTCAGATTTTTCCATTTCTTCCTGACTCAATCTTGGTAAGTCATATGTTTCTAGGAATTTATCCATTTCTTCAGGTTGTCCAATTTATTGGCAGATAATTGCTTATACAGTCTTTCTGTTTCAGTAGACTTCCTCTTTCATTAACTTTATCTATTTGAGACCTATCTCTTTTTGTCTTGGTTAGCCCAGCTAAAGGTTTGTCAATTTTGTTTATCTTTTCCAAAACCAACTTAATTTCATTGATCTTTTCTAGTGTTCTGCTATTTCATTATTTCTACTCTATTTTTTCCTGCTTTCTGCTAACCTTGGGCTTAGTTTGTTTTTCTAGTTCCTTGAGGTGTAATGTTAGGCTTTTTGAGATCTCTCTTTTTTCTTGATATAGGCATTTATAGCTGTAAACTTCCCTCTTATTTTGCAACATCCATAAATTTTGGTATGTTGTGTTTCCAGTTTCATGTTTCATTTGATTTTCCTTTTGATTTCTGTTTTTGTTCTTTTGTTGCTTAAGAGAATGGTTTTCATGCATTTGTAAATTTCCATTTTTTCTCCTGTTACTGGATTCTAGTTTTGTGACATTGTATTTAGAAAAGATACTTGATATAGTTTCTTTTTGAATTTGTTGAGACTTGCAGCCAAATACATGATCTAGCTTGGAGAATGTTCATGTGCAGTTGGCAAGAATGTGTTTTCTAAATCCATATTAGCATGCATACAAGGCCCCTATTTCATTCCTTTTTAAAATTTTACTTCCTATTACTTTGAGACTTAACACTGTATTCAACTGTCATGAGCTACCTTAAATTCCCATGGATGTGGTGTTTTTTTTTTTTTTTTCTTTCATAAACTTTCTACTTTACAACAGATTTAGATTTGCTGGAAAGTTGTAAAGGTAACACAGAATTCCATATACCTAAATTAAAAACAAAAAAGGATAACAGAATTTCATGGTTGAGTTTTCACATCTCAACCGTGTTTCCTCTTCCTGAAATGATTACCTGCCCATGCTTGACAAACTTCTTATTTAAGATTCAGTCTTGATCTTCACTCCTGGGCTATGCTGTATTGTGCTAAAACTAGAAAAAACATGTCAGTGTACCAGCAATACAGAGACATCGATGTTTATGAGGCAGGTAATTTGATTTTTCAAAAAAAAAAAAACATTGTAGAAGTTGTGAGGAAAATCAGAGTTTTTGTTGTTCTTTCTTAAACATTTTAAATTTTAGTTAATTTTGAATTGCTTAGGTTGGCTTTGATGAGTCTACCATGCACCTCAGTTATCAGGAACCCTTGTTCCATTTCACTAAACACTGTTTTCTCCAACCAGTAAGACTGAATTAAAAAAAAAGTCACTATCATGAAAAACAAAACTAAAAAGGTAGGTAGGCTATTGTGGATTAAAGGAGATGAGAGAGAGAGCTGAATCCAGGTGTGAAATGCGATTGGATCATGAATGAAAACAAAGGTATAAAATAAACTTGACACAAGAACTTTAAATATAAATGTGTGTTAGGTGGATAATTTGGAATTAAGGTAAATTTTCTTAGGTGTGTTAATGGTGGTGTGGTTTTGTAGGAGGGTGTCCTTTTTCCAGACATTCAAGCTGGATTTTTGAACTGTAGTGTTTGAACTAGATGTTTGAACCGTGGTGTTGGAGAAGACTCTCCAGAGTCCCTTGGACAGCAAGGAGATCCAACCAGCCCATTCTAAAGGAAAGCAGTCCTGAATACTCATTGGAAGGACTGATGCTGAAGCTGAAACTCCAATACTTTGGCACCTGATGCGAAGAACTGACTCATTGGAAAAGACTCACGATGGGAAAGACTGAAGGCGGGAGGAGAAAGGGACGACAGAGGATGCGATGGCTGGATGGCATCACCGACTCAATGGACGTGAGTTTGAGTAAACTCTGGGAGTTGGTGATGGACAGGGAGGCCTGGCATACTGCAGTACATGGTGTAGCAAAGAGCTGGACACGATTAAGCGACTGAACTGAATTGTCCTTCTTAAGAAATACATGCTGAGGTATTCTGCTGTCTCAAATTTCCTTTCAAATGACTCTGGGAATAAAAGTATTAATACTATGCATCTCTCCAGTACTTTGGCCACCTCGTGCGAAGAGTTGACTCATTGGAAAAGACTCTGATGCTGGGAGGGATTGGGGGCAGGAGGAGAACGGGACGACAGAGGATGAGATGGCTGGATGGCATCACTGACTCGATGGGCGTGAGTCTGAGTGAACTCCGAAAGTTGGTGATGGACAGGGAGGCCTGGCATGCTGCGATTCATGGGGTCGCAAAGAGTCGGACACGACTAGCGACTGAACTGAACTAAGCATCTTGAAGGAAAGAAGAGGGAGGGAGGAGTAAATATGGCAACTAGTTGACACATGGATCTAGGGGACGGCCATTGTTCTTTCAACTTTTTGATAGGTTTAAAACTTACAAAAAGCATGTGTGCAGGAGGCCTTGTCTTGCCCACCAGAGTAACATGGTTAGGCTGGGGCCAACATTGTGCAGACAGCTTTCTAGCAGCACACTAATTTCAACTGCCGCCAAATAAAAAAAGTACAGTCGGAATGTTTTTCTTCGTTACCTCTTCTACGCTCCTTCTGCGATTCCTCCGCGAGGCGAAACCATCTGAGAGACACCTTTGTCCCTCGGCGCTCTCCGTAGGTAATTGAGTTTTCATTGGGTGGGCGCGCTGTCGTTTTATCGCAGTGCGACCGAGTTTTCCGGAGGCGCGTGGGTTCGCAGTTCCAGTTTTGCGTGGTCGGCCCAACACAGGTTGTTATCGCAGATGGCTCAGAAACCGCTGCGCCTGTAAGTGACCCTGAGTCCGAAGCCTGTGTGTCTCTGTGTGTATGTGTCTGCTGGAGAGGGTTTTTCTAAAGACGTGAAGA
Organism: Aepyceros melampus; assembly: GCA_006408695.1. NCBI lineage: Eukaryota > Metazoa > Chordata > Mammalia > Artiodactyla > Bovidae > Aepyceros > Aepyceros melampus. The sequence continues at coordinate 39,227 of SJXQ01006505.1, forward strand.
AAGGAGGAAAAGCCGGGGGTGGAAGCCCGGCGGCTGCTGGTGAACCCCTATCGCGTCTTTGCCTGGCCACGGTTGTTTTCGCCTTTGTTTTGTTTCGGTTCGGTTGTTTTCCCGATTGTTTTCGCTTCGGAAGAGGGAGACTATTGTCTGCAGTCGCAGAGAGAAGAGGAAGCTGCCAGAGTCAGGCCTTCATGTTAGGCCTTCTTGGCTGCTGACATCATTTCCCCTTCGTTTCTCCTTGCAGTATATTTATTAGCCAAAAATTGTAGGCATGGGCCCATTGATGGGCCCTGGGCAGGGTTCGACTGGAGAGAGAGAGAGGGCCTTTGCCCTGGCGCTTTTTTTTTTCAGGGGAGTGATGAAGGGAAGCCTTCCATTCATCCATTCATTTAACAGCATTGATTGAACAGTTGTAGTGCGCCAGGCACTGGTGCTGGTGTTGCACAGATGGAATTCCTGCCCTAATGGGTCTTATAGTTCAGGGGAATAAATATTAATCAGAGAATCCAGATAAATGTTAAATTATGGTCCCGGTAAATGTCAGGAGGAAAAGGTTCACGGTTCTGGGAGGATTTATATAGGATATTTGGCTTAATGTGAGGAATCAAGGAAGTGAGGATTGAGCTTTGATTAATAGTCCTTTTTTTTTTTTTTTGGTCTTTATTCAAAAAAAGTCACTGGAATGTTTATGAACACCTTAACATGATCAAATTTTCATTTTGGAAAGCGATTCTGGCTGCAGTGTGAAAAAAAAAAAATTAGAGCCAAAGTAAACGACAGCTACTGCTGCTAAGTCACTTCAGTCGTGTCCGACTCTGTGCGACCCCAGAGACGGCAGCCATTAGGCTCCCCCATCCCTGAGATTCTCCAGGCAAGAACACTGGCGTGGGTTCCCATTTCCTTCTCCAATGCATGAAAGTGAAAAGTGAAAGTGAAAAGTGAAAGTGAAGTCGCTCAGTCCTGTCCGATTCTTGGCGACCCCATGGACTGCAGCCTACCAGGCTCCTCTGCCCATGGAATTCTCCAGGCAAGAGTACTGGAGTGGGTTGCCATTGCCTTCTCCGAGAAGACAGCTAGGACTAGGTAAATAAAGAAGAAAAGTGAAGGAATTCAAGGTCTGTTAAAGAAAGGACATCAACACGGCTTGGAGATTTTTGGTTATGAGTGTGAAGAAGTCAGCATTGTCTGGATCCTAGATTTCTGTTTTTCTTCAGTAGGGTTGGAAACCGTGGCAAAGGGCCCAGATGAGGAGATGATGAGTTTTGAGGTGTTTTATGATGTACAGACTGGATGGTGGCTGTCCCCCAAACAATGGTAATTCCGTGTGACAACTGCTATGAAAGAGGAAGTGCGGGGTCCTGTGGGAGCACTAGAAATTGGTGACTGATAGGGACTGGAGGGCTTTCTAGAAGAGGTGGTGCTCCAAAGATAAATGAACATGCCAAATAATTTATTACGAGTTTGCTCTGAAAAGCTATTTGTGTTTCTAAAGTTTTGAGAAGAGGACTTTCTGAGCTGGTCAGGAAGGCTTTAGAGATGTGTTCGGCCTTAAAAGATGGGAAATCTTTTAGATTCAGGATGGGTAGAGTGGGACTGTTAGGAGATGTCACCACCCCAAGGGAATGGCAGAGATAGAGAGTGATCAGGTTGACAGTAGAGAAGGTTTCTGTGTTGGAACTTGGAGAAAGCATTGGGGAAAGAGATCAGGACTTGTGAAAAGCTGTCATCTCTCTGGCTGTGGAATTGTCTTAATGTTTTTGAGGAAAGAACATTAAGCTGTTGGCTTTATGTAGGATGGACAGGAAGAAGAGAAGGTATTAGAGGAAATGTAAGTATATTCCCTATGTTGTAGCCAATACCAGATTCATTATATTTCTCTCTGATTCTGCCTCTTCAGTAACTACAGGACTCTCAGTTGCTCTGCCTCATAATTGTCCTGAGGCAGAGAATATAAAGAAATTTCCTCTTCTTTATATTCCTTAACATGTCCTCAGCATAGTACTTGGCATATTGCACTTAGCAAAGCATATTGTAGGTGCTCAGTGTGTGTTTGTTGAATGGATGGCTGAAATCCTGTGCTAAGATTGTGGCAGTGGAAATGAAAAGTACAAGACGATCACAAAAGATACTTGTAAAAGGAACTGAAGAGACTTGATGACTGGATGGGGGATTTTTGCCTCTTGGTAATCAAATTGGCAGACTTATGCACAAAACTTGGCAAGTGAGAAGAAACTGGTTCAATTTTGGAGGAAATGATAAGCTAAATTTTAGATATGGTGAAGATAACTGGTGAGACCTTCAGGTGGAGCCGCCCAGCAGTCACTAATAGTTCACGTGCCTTGAACCCCTCAGGTAACCTCAGAGAGACTGGAACACAAATCTCCCTGATCAGGAAGACTAGTATATATACCAAACCTGGCAGGCCCATTTGTGTGTCCTGAACTGCTTTAACATTTATATGTTATTTGCAGCTTGGCATTGGAGATGTTGAAGGAAAGTTTGATGCTTTATTCAATAGAGTTCGAGGAATTCAGAAGAAAAGCGGAAACTTTGATGTAAGATGTTTCTTTCTGTTGCATTTAAAATTTTGATTGTTGTAATCAAACATATTAAAGTTTGGGCTTCTTTATACATTTCTGGAACACCTACTCTCTTGTTAGACTGAGTTTCTTTTGTGAGGATGGAAATTTAGTAGCTGAAGAATGGTATGGGAAAGGGGATGTGTTTACTGTAGACTTTTTTTATACTCTTGAATTTGAGTTTTGTTACTTTATTACTTTACACAAAACTGAAAACAGACTAGTAAAATCTCCCTTCAGTTCAGTTCAGTTGCTTGGTAGTGTCTGACTCTTTGCAACCCCATGAACTGCAGCACGCCAGGCCTCCCTGTCCATCACCAACTCCCGGAGCCTACCCAAACTCATGTCCATTGAGTCGGTGATGCTATCCAACCCTGTCATCCTCTGTCATCCCCTTCTTCTGCCTTCAATCTTTCCCAGCATCAGGGTCTTTTCAAATGAGTCAGCTCTTTGCATCAGGTGGCCAAAGCATTGGAGTTTCACCTTCAATGTCAGTCCTTCCAATGAACACCCAGGACTGATCTCCTTTAGGATGGACTGGTTGGATCTCCTTGCAGTCCAAGGGATTCTCAAGAGTCTTCTCCAACACCGCAGTTCAAAAGCATCAATTCTTTGGCACTCAGCTTTCTTTATAGTCCAACTCTCACATCCATACATGACTACTGGAAAAACCTCCCTTAGTGATTCTGATTACTGGGTTTGGGAAGTACAGATCTATTTCATGGGTATATGGTGTGGATGAAGTCAGACAATATATGTGCAAATGCTTCACAAACTAAAGAGCCCTGATTGTTATGTATTGTTGACTGTTGGACTCTGTAAATTCTTAGAGTACAGAAGAGTATTCTGGGTATGGGAATTATTTGTTCATTGGGCTAAAGGTTGAGTAAGACAACAAGCAGGAAATGTGTCCTTTATTTCCATATCTCTCAGGGTACCTAATACCTGAGAGATACCTAAGTTTTGTATTTCACAAGAGAGATTCTTCAAGGTTGATTTCTCCATTTTTTCCCTGACCCTCTCATCCCCTTCACCAGCTTGGATTTGACAGCTAGAGAGCCAAAATTTAGTCATTGGTAGAATCAGAGTAACTACTACAATTGTTAAAGAATTATGTTTAGAAATTCTATAAATTAAGGAAAAAATTGGTTAGAGATAATTAAATAAGATAGTTAGACAAATAATGTTACTGTCAATTAATTATGTACTATTTGATAGTGTTTTTAAAAAATCTCATATCTGTTTAAAAAACTCATTTTAGCTGCTGTTGTGTGTAGGAAATTTCTTTGGCTCCACTCCAGATGCTGAATGGGAAGAATATAAAACTGGCATCAAGAAAGGTATAGAACTTGTTTTTCTTTTTAATATTCTATTTATTTGGCTGTGCCAGGTTTTAGTTGCAGCATGTGGGATCTAATTCCCCAACCAGGCATTGAACCCAGGCCCTCTGCTTTGGGAGTGTGGAGTCTTGGCCACTGGACCACCAGGGAAGTCCCCAGAACTTATTTTTAACATGATTTCTAACAAAGTTTTAAGGCTCCCTGGTTCTTGCCAAGTTGTTTTTTACATATTAGTGATTTAAAAGTTTGCCTTTGAGTTTTGCATTGATCTGGGAAGAATGTCTATGCATCTGAATGTTCAAATTTTTAATTTGGTTGGATTTAGTTCCAGGAAAAGAATTCTCTTCTCAGTAGGAAAGAACTGAATAATGCAACTGTATGTGTTCTTTCTTTTCAGTTTTGATGTTTTTTTATGAAGCTCTTTTGGGTCTGCTTTCCTAACTTTACATTGACCATTCCTTCTAAGATGTGATAAGCCTAGTGACACCATTTAATAATCAAGCCACAAGGTTGGCTGTAGGATGTCCTCTGTGGTGAGCGTGTTCCATGTGGAGGATTGCAGGCTCTACCTTCGCTACGAATGTTTTTCCTATGGGGAAGCAGTCTCAAGTCCCCAAGCAGATCTGCTAACTAGCTAGTGTCATGTCTGTTTCTCTCACTAGCTCCTATTCAGACATATGTGCTGGGTGCCAATAACCAAGAAACAGTGAAATATTTCCAAGATGTTGATGGGTGTGAATTAGCTGAGAACATTACTTATCTGGGTAAGTGGATATTTTGTGTGTTTGTAATGAACATAATGTGTCCCAGGAATTAGTCTCCCAGGAAATTTGTGGCTGGATTCATCTGCCATTACTGCTTCAGAGAATGGAGATCAGGAGGTTCTTTTCTAAAGTTGGTGTCCATTTACTTAAGACTATGTCATTTTTCCTCTGCTGTCTCCGGTGTCTCACACCTCTCCCCAATCTCCTTGTACTCCCACAACCCAATATATACTGTTTCAGCCAACTAGAGGAGTAAACTGTTTGACTACAATGTTACCTAAGGTATAAATTGTGTTTTTTATTTTTTGTTTTTAATTCCATGTATGTGGTCTCACCGTGTAACATTGCTAGATACATACAGCTTATTTGTTAATTAGACTTCTAATTTCTATAGCTCTAGCTTTCACTGAGGTTTTTAAAAACTCAAGTTTTTAATGCTGGTCCTTAGGTTTTTCACTACTTTTTTCTCCTTTTTCCAATTCAAGGTCCATTCTTCAATTCCAGGTTAAAGTTGTTCCTCTGCAACCCCCTGAAACTCTTATAGTGGGTCCTTTCAGTGTTCAGCTGTTTTTTTGTTTTGTTTTTAAAAAAAAAAAAACCACTGTCAAATTTTGCTTTTCTTCTTCCTCTGCTCCCCTCCTTCTACCACTACTGTTTCTTACATCATTCAACTCAGTTTTTTCTAAAATGGCTCAATTACTCTTCACATTTCCTCTCTCTTTTCTTTAGAAAGCTTCCACATTTCCTTTGCTATAAATGCTCCTTTATAGTTTTTTTTATTAGTATGTATGTTCTTTATCACTTTATTATTCTTGTTAGTCAGTATATGTGTTCCATAATGAGTCAGTATGTGGAAAGAGCCTGTGAGATTCAGTAAATGAAAGGGAGGATGAAATGAAATGAAAGCTGATGGAACAAGGTTCCGGAGGCAACACGAAGAGAATCAAGGGCACAAGCCAGGAATAAATTGAGAAGATGGCAGAGTCTCTTAACTTTTCCTAAATAATTGCTCTTTCCTAATGTATTCCTTCGTTTGGAAGTGTCTGCCTTCATAAAGTGTACATCTATTCTAGACTATAGCTTACTCAAACCTGCAGTTATTTTTTTTCCTTCTCAGTGCCACTCCAGGTGTCTAGATTTCTTTTAGTCCCTATGGAGTCTCTAGAAGGCAGAAAGCCTTTTTCTTAATCAGTGCTTCCAAAGTTGTTTCAGTTGTGAGGCACCTAGAGCAGTCAGACTGTGGGCTCCAGCAGCTTCCACATAAGGATAGCTCTTATGTACTGAACAGGAATACTGCTGTAGCCATCCAGCGTTGAGACCTGGGAGCCAGAAGTGGGCTTTAAGAGAGGTGGGGCATGAAAGAGATTCATCACCAGCGTGACATTTCCTTCTGCAGTTTGACTAAAACTTTTCTATTTTTCTTTGAACCCAGGTCGTAAAGGTGTCTTCACTGGAAGTTCAGGACTACAGATTGTGTACCTCAGTGGGACAGAGTCCTTAAATGAGCCTGTCCCAGGTTACAGTTTCAGTCCCAAGGATGTGTCTTCCCTGAGGACAATGCTGTGTTCAACACCCCAGTTTAAGGGTGTTGATATCTTGCTCACATCCCCGTGGCCCAAGTATGTGGGGAACTTTGGGAATTCTTCTGTGAGTAGTGTTTGTTCAGTTGGAATTTCTAAAAGCAAATTGTAGTGGCTTAATTTGAGCCTTTTTTTTTTTTTTTTTTTTGCTCTTTGAGTGTTTCAGTTCTTAGTTCCTTTCCGTAGAAATCTTGTGTGAATTTTTTCGGGATGCTTAAAGCCTATTGGCTGATGAAAGCAAGCTGATCTTGTGAAAACACGGTTCACCAATGAAATTGCTGAAGTCTTAATTATAAATGAAAGTTTTTAAGAATTATAGTCTCTGCCTCAAGTATCCTTTCTTAGCTTTCTTAAGATGTTTTGAGGAATCGCTAATATTCAGTGAAATATTCATAGCTAGTGGCAGCTTTGCAGTTTTATTTTTCCCTTTCCATTCCAGATTATATCTTTTTGGTTATTAAAATATTTTAAAAGATGGAATCATTATGGGAGTGAAGATAGCGATCTAAAGTTGGGACACAGTATGTTGAAAACTTAGTACTTCTTTAGTAATGGGAAAGCTTTAATGTTGGAATGTATTGGACTGTGTCTTTGGATTTGATCTAAATATTTTTTATAAGAAGAGGATGTACACCGGGTTGGTGAGTGACAGCTATCATGGGGAGCTACACTGGTGGAAAATAAGCCTAAGGAAGACCTTGAAAGATTGTCTGTGAGGGCAGAAGGCATCCACTAAGCTTCAGTGAAGGAAAATGTAAAGAGTATATTTAGGGAAAAAAATATCAGTTCCTAGATGCAGAGTTATCACTGATGATCCAGAAAAGGGCCTTCTAGACTACTCTCTGTTAGCTTCAGCACAATATGTCTGAGAGCAAAAAGGCCAACAAAATACCAGGCATTGTCAAGATATTGAAGGTAGAAGGGCCACGCTCTTCCCCTTCCAAACACCCATGGTTATTCTGCCACTAGAACATAAGCGGCAGTAGATTCAGAGAAAGACTACTAAAGTGATGATGGGAGGAAGACAAGTGATACTCTATAAGGAAGAATGAAAAGGGGTTCTAAAAAAAAGTTTATAATTTTTGATTAAAGTTGACTTTGGTAAAAATGAATAAATAATCACACAAGATATTTATAGGGAAAAAAACAACCAGTCCCTAAGATACTAGTCTCGAGGCCAATTCCCTGCCCTTCAGCAGACACCTGAAGGAGGGAAGCATAAGACAAAAGGAAAGTGTTGCTTTACTTAGTGGAAAATTAACTCGGATAATTTCTCTCTTTCCAACTCATACTTTCTCTTAGAATGAAGTTCTCAGAGAAAGTATGATTGGTTATGGGTGAGAGGTCACATAATTTGTTGTTAATGGAAGCTCTGGGAATAAGCCTAACTTTTGACAGACTGAACCAGGGTCATGGTTGTGCCCTTCTGCAAGCCATGCTTTCCTTGACTGAAGCAAAATAGAGAGTTGTATGCTTATGTGATGAAGTCCCTGAATGTTCTATGGCAAATATTCTGTGGATCCTAGGGGCCCTGAAAGCTAGCCTTTGATTTTAATCTTCTGTAGTGACTGTCACTGTCTGCATTATCAGAACTACAGGAACACAGCAAAGCAAATTATAGACACACAGTCTGTGGGCTCCAGAGAGAAAATACCTTCCCAAATGAGATTTTAATAAATCTTGTTTTGGGTGTTTGTATGGAGGAGTAACCTTCCTCCTTAACTTCTGGCTTCTAACTATTGTTCTTATTTCTGCATTTGTAATTAGCCCATTTCCCCTTCTGTGTTTGAGTTTCTCTGATTGCCATAGAGTGGAATTCATGATGCAAATTCTACTGCCACATTGTAGCCACATAAAAATTCCAAAGACATTTCAAAGTGTCTTGTTATATCTCTGCATTTCATGATAACTCCTAGATCTGTTAATGATGACTAAATTTCTGTTTACTAGGGAGAAGTGGATACCAAAAAATGTGGCTCTGCTTTGATCTCCAGTCTTGCCACAGACTTGAAACCAAGATATCATTTTGCTGCTTTGGAAAAGACATATTATGAGAGGCTTCCATATCGGTGAGTAGCACTCCATTCTTTTTGGTTTTTTGAAGAATTTGCTTGGGTTTTCTCTGTAAACTTCTCCCTTTCGTTTCAGCCATATTACATCTTGGTTTCTTTTAGTTTTTCAGGCATGAAATAAGTGACTCTCAAACCATTCCACTTCTCTGAGTTTGGTTTCCTGATTTGAAATCAAAGGATTGGCCAGTACAGAGCCCCTTGTAGGCTTAAGGGTCTGACGTTACAGTGCTGTTTAATCATCATAGCTTGATGTATAGTAAGTCCTGTTTTGATCAGTTAAACAGTGCTCATTGTATAGTCTTAAACTTAGGGTAATTACATAAGAAACATTTCAATTTAGGAATCAAAAACTTGTCAATTTTTTTTTCTTTTTTTCAGTATAGTTTGGAGGTGGAGTTTTTAAAGGATATATTGCAGAAAAAATAAAACCAGTGTTTTATAAGTTACAGAGTTAAGTAAAATTTATTGTGAATGATCATCACTGTAACGGGCATGGATAATCCCTAAACAATTTGTACTTTTTTTTTTATTCAAAAGCAATATATGTGTTGTTGAAAGTTCAAAAAATATAGGTGAGCAAAAGAATATAACCTGCTTTTTCCCTATAAATCCCACAGCCTAAGGTATAAACATAGATATTAGATTTTTGTTTCATATCTCCATATATGCCTTCTGGAAAAACCTCTTCTTCTCTGAAACCATACACTAAAAACAGAAAGGTTATTGGAACAAGCCACTCAAAGGCAGTTCAGCCTTTAAGGATGCAAATATATATTTCTTTGAAGAACATAAACCAGTGGCCAATAGGTGCGTGAAAAGATGCTCTCACATCATTAGCCATTAGGGTATTCTATTGTATTATTACACAGAAGAAGAGAGAATAGTATAATGAACCCTTCTGAACCCATAACCTACATCAGCAATTATCAACATTTTGCCAATTGCCCAACTCTTTTAAAATCAAGAGTTTTTTTGTGCTTTTCAGATTCGTGATTTCATTTTTTCCTACAGCAGCCCTGGGAAGTAAGCATGATTATTTTACTGAATGGATGGGTAATATCTGAGATATCACTGGTGGTGATGTAATGATGGACTTAGGCCTATGCTCTTTTCGTGGACCCATGAAGTCTACATATTTCATAATTGCAGATCGAAAGTAAAGTTTGTTGTTGGGAATTCATCGGCAGTCTAGTGGTTAGGCCTCAGTGCTTTCATTGCTGGGTTTGCTCCCTAGTCAGGGAAGTGAGAATGAGCAAGCCTCGAGCCATGGCCAAAAAAGGGTAAAGTTTGTTGATAACTATTATCTTTCAAATATATTACAGAAATCACATTGTTCTACAGGAAAATGCACAGCATGCCACCAGGTTTATAGCTCTGGCAAATGTTGGAAATCCAGAAAAGAAAAAGGTAAATGTTGAATGTTTGGTGATTAGTTGGTATTCATTGTCTGCCTGATAAATGTTTCTCTTGCCCAGTTTGGATTCAGATCTCTTCTTCCCAACTGTAATGGCCCAGTACTTCCCAGCGACTTTACTCTTTGTAATAATATGGTAATGAAAGGTCAGTTTCCTTGGGTCCTTTGTAGGAGATGGGTTTGGGAAAATAGGCCCAGTGGAACAAAGGCAGATTTTCAAATGAGTTATGTTCTTTTCTTCCCACATTCATGTGGTTGTTTCCGTGGGTATTTTTCAAGGGTTTGGCATCAGGTGGTACTATTGCTTTGCTTCTTTTAGCAACTTCATTTAGCCGAAATAATAAAATCTTTCCAAGGATTTACCTAAGCTCTCCTTGGCTTTGGGTGGTCTTAGTGATACCTGGAATCTGGCTTTATACTAGAAAACTGTGCAAATGAATGAAAGAGAATATACCAGAAAAGTATATATATTGGTTTTCTCACTTCCTTGAGAGAGAACATTTCTGATTCTTTAAGGCCAAAAGCCAGGATATTGTGGATTGGGACAGCTAAAGATTGGAACAGTCAGTCAAGTGGAAAAACAGATAAATTATCTGAAGATTTTCTCACATTAATAGGCCATGAACAGTGTAAAAGCAAAAGATAAGCAATTACTTGATTTTTCCATAATAGCTCAAACTTTGGGGCCCAGGGCATTCTTAGCAAGTTTTGATTTGTAATTTCTTTTTTATTAATAACTTATCTGCCTTTCCTCCCTTCTTCCTTTCTTCCTTTTTTTAAACTTCCCTTTTAAGACTGAGTATCACTTAGAGTATTTTTAGTCTGTTGTTTTACTTTAGGGACCTGTTAGCCTTAGCCCTAAGCAACGCATACTTCACTCAGAATATGCACATTTTGAAATTGGCAGTATTATTAAATTAATCTCAAAATTTTGTTCCAGTTTACACCCCCACTGGCAGTGTATGAGACTGTTTTCTGTCTACATTCTCAATGGGTAGTGTCAAGTTTTTATTGACATTTTTGCCATCCTGATAGAAGAAGGTTGTGTGTCAGTGTTAACTGGTTGTATTTCCCTATCAGTAGTGAGGTTAACCATCTATTCATATCTCACATGAGGTTTTCAATATTTGTGCCATCTGTCCAAGATTCTAGATATTTATATATTTAGTTCCTTGCTACTAATCCCTAAGAAAATTTATCTGCATAAATAGCAGAAATTGTATAAAATCAAAGGAAAACACTAAGTTGTTTTTCATTGGAAAAAACAAGGGCAGTACAGTGACTATTGACAAAGTGTACAAATGTCAGGCAGTGTTTAACAGGAGGATTCCTATGTGCTGTTTCTCATAAATCCCCTGTTCCTTATCAGTTTCTGTTGCCAGAAACCAGTAGAAGGGCACTCAGCTCCCAGGACTGAGGTCATAGGATAAGACAGGCTTGAATCTCCTTCAGTAAACATTCTCCTTAGTCTCGATCCTCTTTCTTGAGATATGGATTGTCTCCTGACCTTGTGACCGTTATTAATCCCTTGTTCCCCTGGTAAAGGTTGCTGTACATTTGGTTTCCTGATCTTTATCATTGTCGAAAGAAATTCCTTGTACAACAGCCTATATATACTCACAGATCATTAAAGCACCTTTGCTCCCTCGGAGCTTGGGTCCCCATATCTTTCTTTGTTTCTTTCTTTATCTCTCTCTCTGCCCCTCCCTCCACCTCTCTCTTTCACTTTTTTATCATCCACTCCAGACCACCAGGTTCCGGTCCTTTAAAGGAGCAAACACTCAAAGATAAAGGGCTGAGAGACAAAAGCAGTTTATCTTCAAGGGTTATGGAGCAAATCCCTCTAGGCCTTGTAGTGCTAGTTGTTTTGTGTAAGGGCTGGGCTTTAATTAGTTGCTTGTTACTTCATCAGCCCTTGGTTAGCCCCTCAGAGATCACCGAAATGGCATTGTATGGATTCTCTGAACTACAGATAGTCTGGTTGTTGCTCTTTAGTTTTACTCAGTTTCTGAAGATTTTTGTGGAATTTTATAATCCAGGAGGTTGGTTATATTTGCATAAATAGTATGCAAATAATAATATTGTTATTCTTTTTCCAAAGTATCTTTATGCATTCAGTATTGTTCCTATGAAACTAATGGATGCAGCTGAACTGGTAAAACAGCCGCCAGATGTCACTGAAAACCCTTACAGAAAATCTGGGAAGGAAGCATCCACAGGAAAGCAAACTCCTGCCCCTGAGGTGGGTTCTGATTAAGAGGTGACATTTTCTGGGCATGATTACCCATTATAGGTGTCTTTTCCCTCGTTATAGTTTAGTTCATAAGGCAGGTTTAATCTCTAGAATCTAAATCTCTTTTTTTCTCCTTTGGGAAATTGTGATGGTGATTAGAAAGCCTTAGTAGATTTCCATCAGGATCAATGTGTGTGTGTACATTTAATTGTAGTTTGGAGTTAACTGTTTTATATTTTAAGTCTTTCATTGTCTAAAGTTGGTTCAAATATTGGGGTTACACATAAAAAGTCTTTCCTGTCTAAAGTTAATTCCCTGTTCTTAACTTTTCAGGCAAGGATCGAACTGCTTGGTAGTAGTGTAGTTTGTTATTTTATAATGAGTGGTAGGTCAGGAAGCAACAGTTAGAACTGGTCATGGAACAACAGACTGGTTCCAAATCAGGAAAGGAGTTCGTCAAGGCTGTAGGTTGTCACCCTGCTTATTTAACTTATATGCAGAGTACATCATGAGAAACGCTGGGCTGGATGAAGCATAAGCTGGAGTCAAGATTGCCAGGAGAAATATCAGTAACCTCAGATAGGCAGATGACACCACCCTTACAGCAGAAAGACAGGAACTGAAGAGCCTCTTGATGAAAGAGTTCAGTTCAGTCGCGCAGTCGTGTCCGACTCTTTGCGACCCCATGAATCGCAGCACGCCAGGCCTCCCTGTCCATCACCAACTCCCGGAGTTCACTCAGACTCACGTCCATTGAGTCTGTGATGCCATCCAGCCATCTCATCCTCGGTCGTCCCCTTCTCCTCCTGCCCCCAATCCCTCCCAGCATCAGGGTCTTTTCCAATGAGTCAACTCTTCGCATAAGGTGCCCAAAGTACTGGAGCTTCAGTTTTAGCATCATTCCTTCCAAAGAAATCCCAGGGTTGATCTCCTTCAGAATGGACTGGTTGGATCTCCTTGCAGTCCAAGGGACTCTCAAGAGTCTTCTCCAACACCACAGTTCAAAAGCATCAATTCTTC
>SJXQ01006506.1:0-24493 GCA_006408695.1 Aepyceros melampus
TTCCACTGTATAATCATAAGGAATTTGATTTAGGTCATACCTGAATGGTCTAGTGGTTTTCTCTACTTTCTTATCCACATACAAAAAAATGAAATTGGACTCCTGCCTCACATCATATATAAAAATTAGCTCAAAAAAGGATTAAAGAGCTAATACTATAAAATCCTTAGAAAGGCATATCTTCATAGCCTAGATTAGGCAATCATTTTTTAGATATAACACCAAAATATAAGCAAAGTAGATAAAACAGATGTATCGGACATCATCAAAATTAAACAAAATAAAAATTTTTGTGCTTCAAAAGATACCATCAAGTGAGTAAAAAGAAAACCTACAAAATGGGAGAAATTTTTTGCAAATCACACACTGGATAAGAGTATATAAAGAAAGAATGTACAAAGAAATGTTGCCACTCAAAAATGAAAAGATGAATTAACTCACATAAAAAATGGACAAACGATTTGAGTAGACATATTTCCACAGAAGATATTAAAATAGCCAAGAAGCACAGGAAATATCATTAGCCCTTAGAGAAATGGAGGGTGACTGCTACTAGTAAGGGGTTTCTTTAGAGGGTGATGGAAATACTCTGGACCTAAACAGAGATGATGGCTGCACTACATAATATATAAACAACCACTGAGTTGTACATTTTTAAATGGTGAATTTATGGTATGTTAATCATATCTCAATAACGAGACAAGTAACCCAATTTAACAACAGGTGAAGGATCCGAATAGACATTTCCCCAAATACACCAATTGCCAATAAGCACATGAAAGAGGTTCAACATCATGAGTCATTAGGGAAATGCAAATCAATATCACAATAAGGTATCGTTTCATACCTTTTAGGAAGGCTATAATCTATATTCAAAAAGACTAATGATAACAAATGTTGGTGAGGATGTGGAGAAAGTGGAACCCTCAGAAATTATTAGTAGGCATATAAATTGGTGCAGCCACTTGGAAAAGTCTCACAGTTCCTCTAAAAGTAAAACAGAGTTACTGTATAGTATCTAGTATCTACTCAAAAGAAATTAAAACAAGTCCACACAAAGACTTGTACATGAACCTTCATAATAACACCATTCACAATCCATATGTCCACAAGCTGGTGAATGGAAGAACAATATGTGGTATTCATGCAATGGAATGCTTTTCATTATACGACAATTTCAAAAGCAGCGTACTGATAAGTGCAACCGCACTGATGAACCTTGAAAACATGCTGAGTGAAAGAAGCCAGACACAAAAGGCCATATGTTGTGTGATTTCACTTATATGAAATGTTCAGAATAAGCAAATCCATGGTGACCTAAAGTAGTTCAGTGGTTGCCTTGGTCTGGCAATGGAGAGTCACTGCTAATGAGTATGGGTTTGTTTGGAGAATGATGAAAATCTTCTAATATTGATCATGGTGATGGTTGCACAAATCTGAGTTTACTTAAATTAATTTAACACTTAAATGGGTGAATTGTATAGTATGTGAATTATATCTCAATAAAGCTGTTATATTAAAAAGGAAAGGGCAACATTTTATTTCTTAAGTACATAAGTGTTCATTTTATGATGATCCTTTAAATTTGCATTCAGAGTATTCTCTTTGTAGGTAAAACACATGCCTCCATAAAAACATTTTTTTAGAAGTCTGACAGACCTGGATTCCAATTCTGGCTCAACCACTTAACAGTTATGAGTACTTGGGCAGATTACTTAACCTTCCAATGTCTTATCTGTAAAGCAGAGATGGTAATAATAGTAACTCTATCATAGGCTTTTACATCATGTGCTTGGCACATTGTCAGTGTTATTATTAGCTCTGAGCAGTTGAGCCACTTGCCTAAATAATCTGGAGTCATGGCTTCTCTTTCTTTAAACTCCAACGTCCATATTTGCTATTTCATAAAAATTCACAACTTTCATCAGGGAAGTAAAACTGACCTCCAAGGAGGACCTACTGAATTCTACCTTCAAAATGCCCTTACAAAACAGCTCTATAAAGCCAATCAAGCCCCTCACAGAATAGGACAAAACCAAAGTTTCATCACTTTCTGAGGATTGGTGTCAACTAGCGTTCCAGCCTGGCTCTGGGAGTTCAAGTCAAATTAAGAGAAAAGTCTTCTCTGTCTTGAGCAGCCTCCAGAATCATGTTGGTCTGAATCTAGACTCTGAGTTCACTCATAAGAGCCTCTATGTGTTGGTCTTCCTATTCTCCCACCTAGATTTCTAGCACACAGTTTCAAAGTCAAAACTGTCTTCAAGTCTATCCTACAGAATCCTGGTCCCGATGACTACATCAGTGAATGTGTCAAGGATGAGTTGTCAGAGGGTAAGGAAGGGCAGGAGAGAGGTGAGCTCAGCCGGATCCCTTGCAAGGACTCTTAAAGGAGACAGTGTTCTGCTGTTCTCCATGAATCCAAAAGCTTATATTCGTGTGTAATTATAATCAGAGATCTTTGCTTAAAGTACATGACACATAATTTCATGTCTATTTCTCTCAAGAGTCTACGCTCCATGAGGGAAGGGACCTTCTCTTCCTTGTTCACAACTGGATCCCCATCAGCTACTATAGGACTTTGCACATAGTAGGTGCTCAATAAATTACTTGTTACATGAATGGGCAATAAAACCATATAACAATGAATCGATTTCTGGTATGATGAACAGGGATAATCAAGAGTTCAGAGGGAGACTCTAGATTTCCAAATAGGTAGTCCGAGGAAAGGGTATCATTGCAAAACAGCTTTTGGGGGGAAATGTTAATAATTTACCTGTGCTGGGTGAGCACATTTACAGCTGAAGGATGATTTGCACAATACGCCAGATACATAGATTTAAAATGAGGCATGAGGCTCAGAAGACAACCACCTACTTTGTGTTGGTTTTCTGGAAACCTGTAAGTAAAACAAGTGGAACACACAATGTAATAGAGAAAACAAGATAAAGGAAGATGATTTCTACTAAACCTGGCAACATGCAAACCTTTTGAATTCTTTTGCCAAAGTTAAAAAGAAACTTCTATATTATAACCATTTTATCTATGAAATGCAAGTTCTTGGCCACTCTTTAAACTCCAGCCACCAAACATAGCTCCAATACATAGAGTCAGATACTTATTTTGCATTAATAAGGGTTCTAAGATGCTTATTCAAATTATGATATTCAAATTTAGCCAGACACACTAAAAATACTCTTCATTAATTTACATGAAGTTCAAGTACAGATAGTTTAGTTAGTAAAAAAATCTGCCTGCAATACAGGAGACCCTGGTTTGATCCCTGGGTTGGGAAGATCCCCTGGAGAAGGGATAGGCTACCCACTCCAGTATTCTTGGGCTTCCCTGGTGGCTCAGCTGGTAAAGAATCCACCTGCAATGTGGGAGACCTGGGTTCCATCCCTGGGTTGGGAAGATCCCCTGGAGAAAGGAACGGCTACTCACTCCAGTCTTCTGGCCTAGAGAATTCCATGGACTGTATAGTCCATTGGGTCACAAAGAGTCGGACGTGACAGAGCAACTTTCACTTCACTTCAAGTACAGACAAAACTAACTGAATCCAGAAATGACACATCACAAAGAAGTGTTATGTAGTCTTGGTGGCAGTTGCTAGGCCAGGTGACATCCAGATGTTTAAAATTACATGTCAACTATCTTAGTTTGCAAAAAACTCAGAATAGCACAAGAAAAAGTTTACTTGGAATTCCACCATTCAGAGATATCGATTATAAGAATTTTGGCTTATTCTTTGGACTCTTCTATGTATTTCTCTATAAAATGGAAAACAAAGATGACAAATCTAGATGGCAATCTGCTCTTAGTCACCATCGTTCCATACCAATCATCTGGATCCCTATCAACATTTGGAGTGGCTCTTGAGGTCTCCTTGGGAGTGCTCTCACCAGCTTCCTCCGTGGACAACCACTTGGGCTTTACTAAGTTCAAGAAACAGGCAATTGCCCCCAAGTTCCCTATAGACAACAAAAGTCACCAATGTCTGAGATCCACGACTTGGACAACTGATCTTGCTCCAGAAGTAAACTGCCTGATGATCATCACAGTTCACTCTGCAGTGTGAAGTTGAACACCCCATGATCTAGCTAGCCTTCAGCGATGTATTGTGCTTCACATAAAGGCATTACTTGGAAAAGGAATTCGCTATGTAAGAATTATCATCTAATAGATGATCCATAGTCAATTTAGACCTTATTTGTCAATATAATTTTTAAATAAAGCCAGAAGTAATTGACTAGATGTAGAACACTGATAAGCAACTAGTGGTCTGACACTGTGAATACCACCACCTAGTGAATTTTCTCTGTTGTTGTTGTTGTATAGCTGCTCAGTCACGTCCAACTGTTTTGCAACCCCAGGGACTGTATGTAGCCCGCCAGGCTCCTCTGTCCATGGGATTTCCCAAGCAAGAATACTGGAGTGGGCTGCCATTTCATTCTCCAGGGGCTCTTCCTGACCCAGGGATTGCACCCCCATCTCCCGCTGTGCAGGCAGATTCCTTATCACTGAGCCACCAGGGAAGTCCAGATTTTCTCTGTATTGGGGCAATTTACTAAAGTTGTAATAAATGTATAAATGCATAAATACAAAGTGCCCATATCTAAGACAACAGTCAAAAGAAAACAAAACACACATTTAAAAAAACCCAATGTTGCTAGCTATCTTAATGGCAATGTGAGACACTTACTTTGAACATTCTTCCAAGGCTTGGCAGAGCGTCTGTTGAAATGTACATACTTCCTCGAAGTTTCCCAATAAAGATGTAAACTCCACAGTACTCAGACTGAAAAATATATATATGCAGCTTCAGTGAAGAGAACTTGAGGATGACTTCACCTATCTCTCTCTAGTCTGGTTAGGTGATAGTTTGCTAGTAACTGGCAAATGGGACAAAGGAAGCAATTCTTATCTTTTAACTTTTGCTTCTAAATTGACACCAACTCTGTGGTCTTAAAGCAACTTTCTAAAACTTCTTTCTTTGGTTTCCTTTTCTATAACAAGAATAATGATCCTAAAGAAAATGAGTGTTTACAATGGACATTAGGTATTTTACAAAGCAAGGAGTAAATGAGTAACAAGTGCTTAACATCTGAGCATTACAGAGAACAGATTGGTGGTTGCCAAAGGTGGGGAGAGGGGGTGGGTGGAACGGATTATGGTGGTCAAAGGTTCAAGCTTCTAGTTATAAAATAAGGAAGGCATAGGGATGGAATGTATGGCATGGTGACCATAGTCAATAATACTTTACTGCATATTGGAAAGTTTCTGAGAGAGTAGGTCTTAAAAGTCCTCATTACAAGAAAAAAATTTTGTAACTATGTGTGATGATAAATGTTAACTAGATTTACTGTAGTGATTATGTCACAATATATACAAATACTGAATCATTACACTGTACATCTGAACTAACATAATGTTTACATGTCAATTGTATCTCAATAAAAAATAAATAAGAATCTAAAGTAGGTAGAATATATCACAGTTGGGAATAAGTGTAAAAACTTGAGTTCTCTCTCCTAGAGGAGCTGGGACAGTAATTGGAAGATATTATATATGCCATATAAGGCACAAGGAAAAAGAGCAAAATCCAGCTTCTCTTAAATTAAAAGTTATAAATCAACTCAAGGAAATCTGGAGAGGAAGTAGGAGGGAAGAAATAGTACTGATGTGTGTGTTTGTTTTTGGAATGGAATGGAATCAAAGACGAACTGAACAATTTTATCTATCACCTCTGTACTAAGAATTTTCCCATCTTTTCTTCTCCTACCGAAAAAAAAAAAGGAGCCAACACTAGTATAGTGCTTAACACTGAGGTAAGCATTTTACAACTTGTCTTAACCTTACAACAACTTTATGAGATAGATACTATTGCTGTCTCCATTTTACACATAAGGAAACCCACACACAGAGAGGTTAAGCAAATCAGCCAAAGTCACAAAGCCATAAATGGTGAAGCCAGAAGTTGAACTCAAACATTCTAGCTCCAGAGTAAATGCTAACCACTTTTTGAGAGAAAACTTTTCTGAAGATTGACGTAAAAGGTCAACGTCTGCCACACGTTATTTCTCCTATAATAATATTAGGAGAGGGTTTCCAGGAGAGTAATTTTTGCTGACAAAGAAAGGAAGACCCAAACAGATGTTACCAGTAACCCCAAGAGTATAAAAAGCACCCAGTTCCTCCACTCTGATGCCCTCTTGAACCACAAGCTGAAAAACCCCTTTCATGGGTGTCAAAAGTGAAACCGTTTAGGCAGCTTTCCTGGCTGTTGCTCTCCTAGAGCAGCAGGAACTTGACTGAGCACTTAGCTGGACCCTTCAGGATTAAACAGTAAACAGTCTGCTTTGCTCAAATCATTTCGGGGTCTACAAGGCAGAACCAATGGAAAGTGACTGTAAATGCATTTCAAATTTCCATGGAACAGTGTGGTTCGGGCTTCGTTCTCTCACCTCCTCTGCCCTGGCTCTTTTCCTTTCCTTGCCTTTGTCTGGTTCTTGCTTGCTCATCAACCACGGCTTTATTTGAAATCTTACCATTTCTGCTGTCAGCTTTAACACATCAGGGTCCCTCTCCTCCTCCGCCTGTCACCTCTAGAACACAGACCCACATTTCACTCGGTGGCAGGAGACACAGCGGGTCGAGTCTGGACACTGACTAGACCATGTGATGGGCAGGGCAGTGAGCCTCTCTGGGATTTGGTTTTTTTATTTATTCAATGAGGAAAGTCATTTCTTCCAGGGCACTAGACCCAATGATTCACTGAAATTCCATTCAGCTCTAAGAACTATGATTCACAGAGCACTTCATATTTTACAAAATAACAAAAGCTACTTTGTTGTTGATCATTTAAACTCTGAAAAAACACAGGAATACAAAATCCTTTCATACTAAAGTAGGATTCCCATTGTGTCATGAAAATAACCAAGTGGGAAATTTAATAGGACATTATGTCTAAGCAGGCATGATTTAGAAAAAGGGAGAAAATAGTGAAATACATCATTAAACTTATTTAAGCTAGAAGCCAATAATTTAGGCAATTGTTTGGCAAAAATATACTCAAACTGAAGTAAAAGAAGAGGCTTTTGTCCTCCACGCTACATATCAACTGCTAAATTTTCTATTTGACTTAAATCATAATCTCTGGAAAGTTTAATCCACTAAAATAAAAACACACAAATGCAGTTGGACATTATTTGTTACATATGCCAGGTCTACAAGCACCGAAAAAATGAGTGGTCAACAGTTTTCTTTTGTGAAAAGTAAGTTTGCAATTCAGGCCTTCGGATTTCCACGACCAGAATAAGGTTTGAATATTGGATTGTGGAAAACATCCTAACATCTCTTTCTCATTCACTTTGGCCTGGGTGAAATACTGGCTTGAATGCCTCTTAGGAACACTCACAAAACTCCACGGTTTTTCCACTCTCAGAGCATGGGAAAGAGTTTCTGCCCTGGCAAGCAAAGGTCACAGCAAGCAGAAGAATTGCCAGTGTCTGTGCTTTTTGCATAAAAACATTAGCAAGTCCTTTTTCTGGAAGGTAAAACCAAATATACCCCTTTAAAAACGGACAAGACAAAAATGACGACAGACAGAAAAGCAGATTGACTCATTCCCGCCACAGCCAGAAGAGAAAGTCAAGCTCTCCAAAAGCAACATCTTGCATAATTTCTGTTGCCTTGACCATGTTCTTGGCAACCTGTGATCTGTGGAAATTCTTCTAAAGGGCAAAATCAATTATTCAGTGACATAAGAGTAATGACTCCATATGCTGACATTATCTTGCTTTGCTTAGTGAGGGGTTTAAAATATAAAACTTACTTGTTATTGGACTGCAGGGGTCTTAAGTAAGTAACAAGGAGAGACTGAAGTTCTTTAGCATAATCCTTTTCAGTGTCCAAGATATTCTGTAACACCTATGGAGAAACAAAGATCAGGGTATTGTAATTGTCAGAAAAGTTCAAAATAAAATACAGTTTTAGATCTTTTAATCAAATTATAAGAAAGAAAAGTCTTATTTACTCAGGCTAGCACTGTGAGTAAGAAACACAAAATCTGAACGCATTCTAGCAAACTAATAATTGCATGACAACAGGTTATATTGCATAACTCATACAAACATGTTTTTTCAGAATTACCTTTATTTGGAGGGGCCCTACCATTTACTAGTATGGCTCAGAATGCTTTTGTGTGCTTTAAATTATTTTATCCTCAGTAAAAGTCTCAGCTAACAAAGGATCATCATTTCCATTTTATGGTTGAAAAGATTGAGACCAACTACCCCAAGACAGAGAGATTCAATGTCAGGATAATTTCACAATAACTGATATCAAACACCAAAACAGATTTTTTTACTGATGGTTTTGAGAAGATCTTTAGGTGACAAAATCTGAGGACATTGAATTTTTAAACAGGGTTAAAACTGGTTTTTTAATTAAAAGTAAAAAGTGCTAGTATAAACATTTCAAAGAGAAAAAGAAGCTGAAATGTGAGGAATTAAATGATGCTGACCAGTATTATTAATGATAGCCAAAAGAAAATCCTCTAAGCAAAATAATCAATAAATAGGTCCACAGTTTCTCTTCCCCCACCAGCCCTGGAGTCATGCCCCATTTCCCAGCCTTTTTTGGAGGCAGCTACAACCTTCATTCCAAGCTCTTAGAGATCCATCAAGCTAATATTTTGGTGTACTTTCTCTCATATCTTCTAATCCATTCAACACAAATTTACTGAGTGTCTATGTGGTGACAGGGCTTCCCTTGTGGCTCAGCTGGTAAAGAATCCACCTGCAATGCGGGAGAACTGGGCTCGATCACTGGGTTGGGAAGATCCCCTGGAGAAGGGAAAGGATACCCACTCCAGTATTCTGGCCTGGAGAATTCCATGGACAGTCCATGGGGTCGCAAAGAGTCGGACACAACTGAGCAACTTCCACTATGTGGTGACAAAGCCAGACCTGCCCTCAGGGAGTTTCTACTCTATCTGTAGAGGGAGACATTAAACGGGGGGCTCACAAGACCATGTGAAGCATTCTTAGCCAGGAGAAGTCCTAAGGGACCTACCAACATGCCAGACATGTACTCACAAGACAGTGCATGATGCTCTGCTTTTGAAAGGTGGAATGGAAAAACCGCCTGGAGGTCCAGGTAGCTGTGGGGTTTTTTTGAAACAACTGAACTGAAGGGTAGAGTCCAGGCTCTGCTACCAATGAATAGGCTGCTTCAGTTGATTGTGACATTCCACCTACCTCAGGGACCATTGTGAAGAGGTAAGGGAGACACTGTACATGTAGGTGCTGGGTGAGTTGGGAAACAGTCCCTTCCAGTTTAAAGGGTTAAAAGAAAGGTTCCTCAATGGCAGTTATTGACATTTCAGAGTAGATCACTCTTTGTTGTGAGGGGATACCCTGTGCATTGTAGGATGTTTAGCAACATCACTTGAATCTACCCATCAGATGTCAGCTGCATGCCACCCCCTACCCAAGTATGACAATCAAAAATGTGCCCAGACCATGCCAAATGTCACCTGAAGGGCAATATCACCCCTAGCCGACAAGGACATAGGCTATAGGGGTGGCCTCAAAAGTTAGGGCTTAGGTTGTAGCCCCTCCTGCCAGCCACTCATGTATACTTTTAGTTTCTCTGTTCCTTAAGGAGGAATGCCTAACCTAAAAATAAGCGTGCACCTAGGGGCCTGGAGGTACCAATGTGCTGTGAAATTAATCCAATAATGGAATAGAAATGTTACCCCTATAGGAAGTCAAAGCACAACAAAGGAAATTAGAAACTATCTTGAGATGAATTAAAAAAAAAACACAACATAAAAAAAATTGTAGGATGCAGTTAAAATAGTGTTTGGAGACTGCCTATATCGAAAAAGAAGAAACAGGACTTCTGGTTTCCACTCCAGCATTTGAGGCATTTGCTAGTCATCACTTCATCCTAAAAACAAGCAAATAGCTTTTAAAAAATGGGGAAAAGAACTTTGCTTACATTTGTCAGGGAATTGAGGTCACAGAGGAAAAATGATACACTCAAAATTAGAGAAACAGACAAGCAGATAGAGATCATATCTTGCTGGAGCAGAAAATCATGAGAAGCCTCCACAGGAATGGGAAGCAAGGTAGGAAAACCTGAACTGTAATTGATGAGTTGCTGGAGGCTCACTTTGCTGTACACCTTAAACTAACAACATGAACACTGTTAATCAATATACCCCAATATAAAATAGAGTTTTTAAAGAGATATTTTTTAAAAAGTGGTGCTGGGACCACTGGATAAGTACATGCAAAGGAAGAATTTGCACTCCTACTTCACATCATATTAAAAAATTAACTCAAAATGGATGCTGGAGTTAAAATTACAAAACCCTGAGAAGAAAACAGAAGAGGAAATCTTCCTGACCTTGGATTTGGCGATGGATTCTTGGATGACACCAAAAGCACAAGCAACAAGAGACTAAAGATGGATAAATTGAAATTCATGAAAATTAAAAATTTGATGTATCAAAAGACATTGTTTAGTCACTAAGTCATGTCCAACTCTTTTGCAACCCCATGGACTATAGCCCGCCAGCTCCTCTGTCCATGGGATTCCTCAGGCAAGAATACTGGAGTGGATTCATAGCAATGTATGGCAAAACCATTACAATATTGTAAAGTAATTAGCCTCCAATTAAAATGAATAAATTTATTTTAAAAATTAAAAAAAAAAAAGAATACTGGAGTGGGTTGCCATTTCCTTCTCCAGGGGATCTTCCCAACCCAGGGATCAAATCCATGTCTCCTGTGTCTCTTTTGGATTCTTTACCACTGAGCTACCAGGGAAGCTCAGCAAAGGACATTGTCAAGAAAAAGACAACCCACAAAATGGGGAAAATATTTACAAATCATGTATTTGAAAAGGGTCTACTATTCAGAATTTACAACTCAACAATTAATCAATTAAAAGTTGGCAAAGGATTTAAACAGATATCTCACAAAGAAGATATGCAAATGGCCAATATGCACATAAAAAGATAGTCAACATAGTTAACCACTAGGGAAATGCTAATCAAAACCACAATACTACTTCACACTTAGTAGAGTAGCTATAATAATAAGAAAAAATAGAAAACAAAAAGGGTTAGAGAAACTGGAACCTTCATACATTGCTGGTGGGAAAGTCAAAAACTTTCTATGGAAAGTAGCTACTGTGGAAAACAGTTCAGCAGTTCCTCAAAAAGTCAGACATAAGTTATCATATGACCCAGTAATCCATTACTAGAAAAAATGAAAAAATACGTCTATGTAAATATTTTCACATCGATTTTCACAACAGCATTATAAACAATAACCCAAAGGTCCATCAGGTGATGGTTGGATAAACAAAACCTATTATATCCATACAATGGAAGATTAATCAGTCAAAAAAAGCAATGAGTTACTAAGACACAACGTGGATGAACCTTGAAAATGTTATGCTAAGGAAGAAGCCAGACACAAAAGAACAAAGATTGTATGGTTTGATTTATATGAAACATCCAGAATAAGGAAAACCTACAGAGACAGAAAGTAGATTAGTGGTTGTTAAGGGCTGGAGGGAGTGAGTACTAATGGGTACAGGGTTTCTTATTGAGGTGATGAAAATGTTATAAAATAAGATGGTAGTGATCATCACACAACTCTGTTAATTTACTAAAAATCAGTGAATTGTACACTTTAAAGTGACTTTTGGGGTATGTGAATTATATATCATTATAGCTGTTATCTTAAAGTCAAAGGACAAATTTCTCATCTGTTAATGGAATTTTTCTGTTTTTTCTCTGAGTTCAAGTCCTTATCCAGTAGAATATCCTTCCAAACTCAATTTGTCCATCCTTACACCTCTCTGCCCAGCTGAGCTGTTGTTCACTGCAGTGTATCAAATAATCACTTTTACTCACACTCAGCACTAGGATTCATTTTTTATTCTTAGAAATGGAAAGAGCTGCATTAGAATTCAACAGGACCACAATTATTAAGAGGTAAAACTCATATACAGATTTTCCTTTTAGCAGTATTTATTTGTCTATCTGTTTTTTCTCTGAGTTCAAGTCCTTATCCAGTAGAATATCCTTCCAAACTCAATTTGTCCATCCTTACACCTCTCTGCCCAGCTGAGCTGTTGTTCACTGCAGTGTATCAAATAATCACTTTTACTCACACTCAGCACTAGGATTCATTTTTTATTCTTAGAAATGGAAAGAGCTGCATTAGAATTCAACAGGACCACAATTATTAAGAGGTAAAACTCATATACAGATTTTCCTTTTAGCAGTATTTATTTGTCTACAGTATTCATATTGAAAGAAAAAGAGGCGGGTGGCCTGGCTTCCCACTTATATCCAGGAGAGAATGAAGTCAGTTTATCGCTTCCTTTGTTCACATTTTTCTTAAGAGACCATGTCTGGTAATGTACTGTCTCAAATTCTCAACCTTGCTTTCAAGCACCGTTGTCTGAAACTGTCATACTACCCAGATTATAATGTTTGTTAAAAAAAAAAGAAAAGAAAAGAAAACACAATCATTGTCTGAGGGAATTTTTACATTAGAAATTTCGAAGACATTATTTACATCATAAAGTGTGATTTTTTAAGACAATTAAACATCACTACTTTAACTCCAAGGTTGCTATAATTCAACCTCCCTCTCCCTGTTGAAACAGTTTTATTATTTCAACTTCTTTTAAAATGCAATCATCTCAAGTTCCCTTAAGAGAAAGGACTAAGATTTTGCAAGAAAGGTGTCAACTGCCCTGCTCCAATGGGTTTTTTGGAGTGTGCTAAGCGAAGCAGTATTCCAAGGGTTCTATCTGCACTGCAATCACTCGTACAGGACAAACAGAAGTAGGAAGGCAGACACTCCTTACTGCCTTTGACTGAGTTCTGGAGAGCTGAACGGAAACATAAACTAGACTCATACTGTTGCAAGGTTTGATGGTGGCTGAATGCTGATTTCATGGCTGCAATCACCATCTGCAATGATTTTGGAGCCCAAAAAAATTAAGTCTGACACTGTTTCCACTCTTTCCCCATCTATTTCCCGTGAAGTGATGGGACCGGATGCCATGATCTTCGTTTTCTGAATGTTGAGCTTTAAGCCAACTTTTTCACTCTCCTCTTTCACTTTCAACAAGAGGCTTTTTAGTTCCTCTTCACTTTCTGCCAGAAGGGTGGTGTCATCTGCATATCTGAGGTTATTGATATTTCTCCCGGCAATCTTGATTCCAGCTTGTGCTTCTTCCAGCCCAGCGTTTCTCATGATGTACTCTGCATATAAGTTAAATAAGCAGGGTGACAATATACAGCCTTGATGTACTCCTTTTCGTATTTGGAACCAGTCTGTTGTTCCATGTCCAGTTTTAACTGCTGCTTCCTGACCTGCATACAGATTTCTCAAGAGGTAGGTCAGGTGGTCTGGTATTCCCATCTCTTTCAGAATTTTCCACAGTTTATTGTGATCCACACAGTCAAAGGCTTTGGCATAGTCAATAAAGCAGAAATAGATGTCCTTCTGACTTGACGTACTCCTTTTCCTATTTGGAACCAGTCTGTTGTTCCATGTCCAGTTCCAGCTGTTGCTTCCTGACCTGCATATAGGTTTCTCAAGAGGCAGGTTAGGTGCCTAGTTCTGTGTTAAAAAAACCCAAACGATTTGTGGATTTGGCTAGATGTGCTATCAAATGTTCGTATCTTTCTTGAGTGATGGTTCCCTGTTCTTCTGGTTGTATCTGCTGGTTGGAGCTTTACCTATCTAGGCTAAGTTCCCATACTTACTTTTACTTGACAATGGATCTATATTACTTAGTAGCTTTAAAAGCAATAAAAATAAATTTTAAAGCATTAAAGTATTTAAAAGATGTAATATCAGTGTAATATCAGTATTTTGCTTCACTGCCTGAATTTCTCACTGCCTGAATTTAGCCAGGGCACCTTTAAATTTACATTTCAACAAAATGGTTAGGGTGTGATTACCTCTTAATAAACAGTGTCACAGTTCAGAATCTTTACCTTCTAATAAAACCTTTTAATAAGAAATGAATATATATGATATTAAATATATATTTATTTTATAATAGTTTGCATATATTAAAAAGTGAATGTTTGCATATTCCAGAAAAAAGCAAGCAGGTTTGTTGTTAGTATTGTTGTTTCTTACCATTCTTTGATGTTGTCCTAGGGAAAATTCTTACTAAATTGAGTTTTATTTGTCAGGGCAGGAACTAACTCTTATTTGAACAGGCACAACTCTGAAAGGTTAACCACTCAAGGGTTATTAAAAGTAAGTCACTTGGAATATTTTGTAAGCGTAATTTTTGGAGGAAGGTAATGAGACGAAGATAGAAACTGAAATTATTTTCCTTACCCCAAATCAGTAATAGATGTATAGTCATTTCTATATCATTTCTGTAATGGCAGTTTTAAATAGTGATAGGAACAAATATAAACTCCCAACCATTGCAAACATAGATTGTCCTTAATACCATTTATTCCAGTTAGTTTGAAGATTATCTGAAATATGTCACTATTGATATCCTTACTGATAACTACTACAGCAGAGACGGTCAAAGTCATTTTACAACTAGAGGACTTAAGGCTCAGACTTAACTATCCTTGTCAAAAACACACACAATCAATTAAAAATGTCTGAAAAGTAACTTGCATTCTAGATAAATAGTTTTTTTTTCTGCACTAGATTGATTTATTTATTCTTTTATTCATGTAAGCACACTCCACTCAACTGACTATCTGATATTTAACAATAAATACTAAACAATGTAGTTCTGCATGTGTCTGTTGGCTGTCCCGTCATTTATAATGTTTTGAATAAATTTTGAAAACCTACTAGAATTGATAGCTTTGATTCAGCATGTGCTAAAATGAGTTATGTCGATCAGCACTTTCATGGCAGTTTCCTTTTAAAGTGGAGAAGGAAATGGCAACCCACTCCAGTATTCTTGCTTGGAGAATCTCATGGACTGAGGAGCCTGGTGGGCTGCAGTCCATGGGGTCACAAAGAGTCGGACACGACTGAGTGACTTTACTTACTTACTTACTCACTTCCTTTTAAAGAGTAATGTTAAGTGGAAAAGAGTTAAACAGATTTTTTGCTAAAGGACTTTTTCAGAGCTTTGACTAAGCTAATGGTCACTATTCCTAGAAGGAATAGTATACCAAGTTTTTCAAACTTATTTTACCAAGAAGTACTTTTTTCTTCTCCCCAAAACATCGTGTTCATTGATGTTCTGTGGGATGCACTTAGTGTTACTGGGTTGAGAGTTACTTTCTTCTTTTTGTCTTGTGTAACATGCCTTGCTTTCTTCTTCTTAGATATTCTAATAATATTACGAGAAGAATCAAGAATTTTCACTTTAATTCTTTTTCTGTAAATATGCCATTCTATGGCCTATCAAGTAAATGCAGAATGATACTGATATATAGGAATCCTGGTGTAGATACTGCTGTGAAGGTGAATTATCTGTAAATCGAAAACCATACTTGTCTTTTTCCTTGGTGGCCACATGAGGGAGCTAAAAAGAATTAAAGTTTTACTTTTTTTCTTAATAGGACATTTTTAATCAACTTTAAAATACCTACTGATGTGAGTGACTTAATATCAGATTTTACTTTCTTCAAGTTCATTTTTAAGAAGTCTGTTAACAATACTATCTCAGGGAAAAGAAAAGTATCAACAGAGGAGCAGTACTGTATATTGCCACAAAAATTCAGGTGAGTATGTGTGTGTTTGTGTTATTCTCTCAGTG
Source organism: Aepyceros melampus (assembly GCA_006408695.1). Taxonomy (NCBI): domain Eukaryota; kingdom Metazoa; phylum Chordata; class Mammalia; order Artiodactyla; family Bovidae; genus Aepyceros; species Aepyceros melampus. Next base: position 15,793 of record SJXQ01006506.1, read on the forward strand.
GACCAGAGGCTAAGGTGGTATAAACTTTCAGAAGGAAATCTGTACATTTATATATCTAAGAATTAAGATTGTATTTTAATATGATACATCTTTTATGTTTGAAATTACTTACAGTTAGTCTTCTGAGTATTTTTTCCACAATATAATACTTTTTTTTCTTTTCTTTTTTTAAATTAATTTTTATTTTTTAGTTTGTTTCCACAATATAATATTATATCTAAAATTCATCCAAGTTGTGCATGGGAGTGTATTTCACTTGTTTTCACTGGTATATTAACATTCCATTTTTTTTGTCCCTGCCACAAATTGTTCACCAGTTTTATGTATGTTTCTTGGATTTTATTTTTAATTTTGTTTGAATGGAGGTTACATTTTCATATTATGTCTCACGGTGCAAATTCAAAGTAATTTTCCAAGGATAGTCTGAATTCCTTGGAATAGAGCTGTGCACATATTTGTATTAAAAAAATAATTCTAGTTTTATTTCAAAGTTTGTTCTAGAAGTGAATAAGAATTCCTATTGCTCTATATCTTTGCCAACACTTGTGTTTTTCACAATTAAAAATTTTACTAATTGATTATATTTCAAGTATTATATTATCTAGGTCTTATGAATATAGCTTTAATCTCTATTGAGATTTTTAATATATATATGTATTTCAGTTTTATTTATTTATTTTACTTTACAATATTGTATTGGTTTTGCCATACATTGACATGAATCTGCCACGGGTGCACATGTGTTCTCCATCCTGAACCCCTCTCCCACCTCCTTCCCCATCCCATCCATCCCTCTGGGTCATCCCCGTGCACTATCCCAAGCACCCTGTATCATGCATCGAACCTGGACTGGCGATTTGTTTCTCATGTGATAATTTACATGTTTCACTGCTATTCTCCCATATCATCCGACTCTTGCCCTCTCCCACAGAGTCTAAAAGACTGCTCTATACATCTGTGTCTCTTCTGCTGTCTTGCATACAGGGTTATTGTTACCATTTTTCTAAATTCCATATATATGTGTTAGTATACTGTATTGGTGTTTTTCTTTCTTACTTACTTCACTCTGTATAATAGGCTCCAGTTTCATCCACCTCCTTAGAACTGATTCAAAGGTATTCTTTTTAATCGCTGAGTAATACTCCACTATGTATATGTATCACAGCTTTCTTATCCATTCGTCTGCTGATAGACATCTCGGTTGCTTCCATGTCCTGGATATTATAAACAGTGCTGCGATGAACACTGGGGTACATGTGTCTCTTTCAATTCTGATTTCCTCAGTGTGTATGCCCAGCAGTGGGATTGTTGGGTACATATATTTATTTATTTATGACTGTGCTGGGTCTTTGTTGCTTTGCATGGGCTTTCTCTAGTTCTCGAAACCTATTCTTTGTTATGGTATGCAGACTTCTCATTTGCAGTGGCTTCACCTGTTGCAGAGCAACTAAGCCCATGTGCCACAACTACTGAGACTAGGCTCTAGAGCCCAGGAGGTGCAACTACAAAAGCCTGCACACCCTGAGCCCATGTTCTGCAACAAAAGAGGAAACACAAATGCCCAAGCCTATTAGAAAAGTCTCAATAGGGCCTTCCCTGGTAGGGCATGTGGAATCTTCCTGGATCAGACTTTTGTTTCCTACATTGGCAGGTGGATTCTTATCCACTGCCCTACCAGGGAAGTCCCTGTTGAGATTTTTCTAATAGGCTTGTTGGGCATTTCTGTTTCCTCTTTTGTGAAATGCCAATTTATGACCTTTGTCTATTTCCCTTTTGGAGTGTTTGTGTTCTCATTGTTTTATGCAGTTTTTATCTTCTACATATAAATCTTTTATGGTTATTGTACATTTTGCCTTCTTATTCTCCTTACAGTATCTTTTGATAAAAATATCTTAATTTTAATTTTTGAATATATCAGTTTTTCTTTATGGTTTTTACTTTTTTTGTGCTCTTAAAAAATTTTTTTTAAAAAGATTTTTTGATGTGGACCATTTTTAAAGTGTTTATTGAGTTTGTAACAATATTGCTACTGTTTTATGTTTTTGTTTTTTGGACCCAAGACCTGTGGGATCTTAGCTCCTTGACCAGGGATTGAACCCACATCTCCTGCAGTGGAAGGAGAATTATTAACCACTGGACCTCTGGGGAAGTCCCTATGCCTTGTTTAAAAATCTTTCTCTCTATATTTGGGGGAGGTCATTATGATAAGGTATTCTTCTAAATGTTTATATATTTTGATTTTCACATCTTCACTTTTAAAAAAATCTGAATTGATTTTTTGTGTAGAAGATGATAAAGGGATGCAATTTGATTATTTTTATATTGTTAATCAGTTTTAACATCTTCAATAGTTGAATAGTTTATCCTTTCTTATAACTAGCCTCCTACATTAAACTCTCATTAATTCTAATAATTGGTAGGTTATTTTGGAGTTTTCTATGTTAATCTGAATATTATGATATTTCTGTTTCTTTCTTTCCCAATAATTGTACCTTTCGGTTCTTCTTTACATATTTATCTTGTCTCATTTCTTATTTTAAAAAAATATTTTCAGTATTTCACTATTAAAATAATTTGATTTTTGGAGTTTAACCTTTTGCCAGCTTAAAATATTTCCCTTTTATCCCCAGTTTGGTTAGAGTATTTACTAAAGATGAGTGCTGAATTTTATGAAATCTATCCTCTACATTTATTGGGATTGTCATAGGTTTTTTCCCTAAACAGTTAACATGATAAATGATATCAGTGGATTTGCTAGATTTGATTTACAAATATTCTAAATATTTTATTAAGGATTTTGTGTTCATGTTTATGAATGTCCTAGGAAAGTAATTTTCTTTTCGTTTTTTTGGTATCAAGCTGTTTAGCAACTTAGAATTAGTTGGGATGTATTTCCTCTTTTGCTCTTTCTGATCAGTTCAGTTCAGTCACTGAGTCGTGTCTGATTCTTTGCGACCCCATGAATCGCAGCACGCCAGGCTTCCCTGTCCGTCACCAACTCCCGGAGTTCACTCAGACTCACGTCCATTGAGTCCGTGATGCCATCCAGCCATCTCATCCTCGGTCGTCCCCTTCTCCTCCTGCCCCCAATCCCTCCCAGCGTCAGAGACTTTTCCAATGAGTCAACTCTTCTCATGAGGTGGCCAAAGTACTGGAGTTTCAGCTTTAGCATCATTCCTTCCAAAGAAATCCCAGGGTTGATCTCCTTCAGAATGGACTGGTTGGATCTCCTTGCAGTCCAAGGGACTCTCAAGAGTCTTCTCCAACACCACAGTTCAAAAGCATCAATTCTTCGGCGCTCGGCCTTCTTGACAGTCCAACTCTCACATCCATACATGACCACAGGAAAAACCATAGCCTTGACTAGACGGACCTTAGTCAGCAAAGTAATGTCTCTGCTTTTGAATATACTATCTAGGTTGGTCATAACTTTTCTTACAAGGAGTAAGCTCTTTCTGATAGAGATTACATAAGGTCAGAGTGGTCTATCCCTTGAAAGTTTGACAAAACTTGTCTGTAACTTGCTTAAAAGTTTGATAGAATCAGATGCTTCCTTTGTAGAAAAACTTTCAAGTGTGATACAATTTATTTAGTAGATCTTTCTTTTGAAGACTATACAAGCTTTTTATTTCTTTTGCAGTTGATGTTGCTAAGTTTTAAAAATAAGAGTTTAGCTATTTCATCTTAGTTTTCCAATTATATGAAAGAATTTATAGTAGTAGTTTTTTAACTTTTTAATTACTACTGTATCTGTGACTATATCTTTTCTTTTAACTAGTATTTTATATACTAGTAATTTTGATTTTTTTCCCCTTTTGTTCAAACTTGCTAGAGATTTGTCAATTTTATTAGTATGTTTAAACATTCAAAATTTGGCCTTATTGGCCTCTCATAGTTTTATTTCCTTCCTTTAAAAATAAAATTTTGATTTATCAATTTTTCTGAGAACACAACTTAAGCAGTAATTTAAAAAATTAGTTTTCAGAAAATCGTAGGCTTCTGACTTTTTTCTCCCATTCCTTCCTTCTTGGACACATCATTTTCATTTCTTTTAGCTGATTATTTTGATATTTATTGCCAAGACTTTAAATGACAGGTTTTTACTGTTACTTCCTATTTTTTAAGGTCAGTGTTAACAGTGATAAATCTCATTCTAGTCTCCCATCCTTGTTTATTTGTAATTTTCTAGTCCAAGAGTAAGAAATCTGGCTCTTATTTATTTAGTTAATTGCTTATTTCTTATGTATAGACATGTATGTATATGTTGGTAGAAATATCAGAATTGTTAATTTGTACCTTCATGGAAAATGACTTTATTAACTAGAGAATATTGTTTATGTGCTGTTTCTTTTGCCTTTAGATTCACAGACTCCACTAATTTTTAAGTTACTGAGGGCAACATAACCTGCTACTCCTCAACTTCAGGGGATTGTTTCATACATTTGTAATAGCATGTCACTTTCTGCCTTCCATTCTGTGATTCTCCTCAACCTTCTAAATAATTTCTAAAAATGTGCATTCATTAAAGTTATTCTTTGTGCTGTAAAGTTCTATAATAGTAGTCGCTCAGTTGTATCTGGCTCTTTGAGACCCCGTGGACGGTAGCTCTCCAGGCAGGAATATTGGAGTGGGTTGCCATTTTCTTCTTCAGGGGACCAAACCCAGGTCTCCTGCATTGCAGGTAGATACTGTACCATTTGAGCTACACGAGAAGCCCCAAAAAGTTCTGTGAATTTTGACAAATACATACTATTTTGTATCTTTAATTACAGTATCATATAGAACAGATATCATACAGTATCATATAAAAGTCATCTGTGCTTCTCATAGTCAGCTCCTTCTCCCTATCCTGAAACCTCTGACAACCACTAGTGTTTTTACTTTTGCGTTTTTCAGAATGTCATAGATTGGAATCATACAGTCTGTAGCCTTTTAGATGCTCCGTTTAACTTAGCAACATGCATTTAAGTTTCATGTATGCTTTCTGTGGGTTGATACCTAATTTCTTTTTTTTATTAATTTTTATTTTTTTAGTTTGTTTTGCTTTACAATACTGTATTCGTTTTGCTACACATCGACATGGATCAGCCACGAGTGTACATGAACTCCCAATCCCGACCCCCACCTCCCCCCTCCCACCCCACACCTTCTTTCTGGATTATCCCCGTGCATCAGTCCCAAGCATCCTGCATCCTGCATCAAACCTGGACTGGCGATTCATTTCACTTATGATATCACACATGTTACACTGCCACTCTGCCAACCCATCCCACCCTCTCCCTCTCCTACAGAGTCCAAAAGGCCGTTCTATACATCTGTGTCTCTTTTGCTGTCTTGCGTACAGGTTTATCATTACCATCATTCTAAATTCCATATATATGTGTAAGTATACTGTATTGGTGTTTTTCTTTCTGGCTTACTTCACTCTGTATAATCGGCTCCAGCGTCATCCACCTCATTAGAACTGATTCAAATGTATTCTTTTTAATAGCTGAGTAATACTCCACTGTGTATATGTACCACAGCTTTCTTATCCATTCATCTGCTTCTGGACATCTAGGCTGCTTCCATGTCCTGGCTATTATAAACAGTGCCGCAATGAACATTGAGGTACACGTGTCTCTTTCAGTTCTGGTTTCCTTGGTGTGGATGCCCAGCAGTGGGATCGCTGGATCATAAGGCAGTTCTATTTGCAATTTTTAAAGGAGTCTCCACACTGTACTTATTTGGCACGCTGTGTCTTATTTGTGGGATCTTTAGTTGTGGCTTACCAGATCTTTTCTTTTAGATGGGCACATGAACTATCTGTTCATAGCAACATAGTGGCCATGTGGGATCTAATTCCCTGACCAGGGATCAAACCTGGGCCCCCTGCACTGGGAACACAGGGTCTCAGCCACTGGACCACCAGGGAAGTCTTGCTAACTTCCTTTTAATATTGACTAATGGTCCTTTGTATGAATGTGACATAGTTTTTTTTTTAATCCTTTCAACCATTGAAGGACTTCTTCATTGCCTTTAGTTTTGGGAGATTGTGAGTAAAGCTATTTTAAATGTTCGTGTGCAAGATTTATGAAAACATGTTTTTAAATCTATTGGGTAAATACTCAGAAGTGTTGTTGCTGGATTGTGTGGTAAAACTATGTTTAGTTTTGTAATAACTATCAAACTGCCTTCCAAAATGGCTATGTCATTTTGCATTCCCAGCAGCACTGAATGAAAATTCCTGTTGCTTTTCACCATTGCTAGCACTTGGCATTGTCGTTTTTTTGTATGTCAGTCATTCTAATAAATGTGTAGTGGTATCCCATTATTGTCCTAAAATAGTTTAAAATAGTGAATTAAATCAAAACCATTTGTATTAGTTAGTGATTTGGATTAGCTAATATATCTGATTAACTTTTAATTGTTTTTTAAAATAACTTGATTGCATTTAAAAATATTACTTATTTCATTTTTAAGATTTGCACATATACCTCAGATATTTAATGGAATGTAAACACTTGTGAGAACTAGAGAAAAAGACATGATTCTTCTATATGAATATATTGAGATCATTTGCCTCCTTATAAAATGTAAGATTAATACAAAGATTGATTTTTAAATTTTCTTTTATAGTATATTGATAATTCAATTTATTTAAGAACTGTTTGAATTATTATCTTTCAATTTTATATTAGAAAGTTTAATGTTTTAAAAAGACCAAACTAATGGGGGAAGAGACCAAGGTATTGGTATATCCCCACAAAAGGAAAATCCTATAGAAGTGAAATTGCACAATAATAAGAGAACAGAAGGAAACAGAAGAATGATAGAGCCTGTGTACTGTATTATTTGTTAAATGTTTGCTGAATTATGAATGAATTCATTCATTCAATTCAACTATTTTTTGAGTCTTTCCTATATAGTAGACAGCTGGGAACACAGCAGTGAATAAAAACAGGCAAGATCCCTACGCTTATGCAACTTCTAGGCTAGTAAATGAATTTGGAGGATGAATGAATGAGTAAATACTACAACATTCTTTCATGGTCATGTCATAAGCTCTTGCAGTCTTAAATAATTTGAATGAAATATTTGAAATTTCATCTCACCAGATGCTACTTGTGCTGTGACTGCTTATCTCTTTGCCCATTTTTAGGTTAATTTTGCTATAGAAATCCCCAGGCTTGGTCATGTGCAGGCTGCTGTCTGCAAGGTAACATCCAGAGAGCTTATTACATCCATACGCTGGGGGGATAGGGAACATGTTTCTGGGATGGGTGAATGATTTTTCACTTCTGTCAGAGAGATCAAATTATCAGCAGGGCTGCTAATCTGCCTATCTGCAAAAATAGCCAGAAATATGCACAAATGTAAACATAAAAGGAGACACTCATAATTTGCATAGCTCTCGTGTTTGTCCATCAGTCACCCTAAGTGTTTGTAAGCTGTGAGGCTGGACACAAATGTGCTGTAGCTTAAGGAATTGTCTTTTTATCTTCCGATGAGATACTTTATTATCGCCATTAATTGATTAAACATTTTCAACACTCTCGGAGTAAACCCGTCACGCTGTCTATTTCTACCTTGGGCTTCTGTTGATGGTCAGAGTGTGCCAAACATCCAGACTAAATGAAAATATACCCTCCAGGAACCACGCGCGGCATCCTCATAACAAGCTACAGCACCTCTCTGAAGCACGGCTGCTATGTCGTGGGGAATCCCGGGAATCTTTAGCTTAACTCACGGTGCTAGGAGGACCGGAGCGTGAGTGGCGCTGGAGGCTTCATGCGTGCGGATGATTGGCATACTTAGGTCCCTTATTTTGAGGGCAAAGGAGTAGTGTCAAGGCACAGATTAGGTACCCTGGGATAGCTGGGATCTGTGACGATCCCTCAATTAACAATGTGAGTTCCAGCCAGATCTCCGAAGCTGTCCCAGGGCTGAGCTTCTGTGGTTTGGTGGATCACGGGAGGGTGCTGATTTCCCTGCTACTTGTGCCTTTCCTGTTTAAAATTCTCTGTTAAATCCAAGTAAAGAGAGAAATGATCCCCCGCTTGCTGCTCCATCTCCAAGATGGTTCTAAAGCCTAGGAAAGAGAGTGGGGGTGGGGAAAGGGAAAAGCTTGGCTAAATGGAAAGTGTTGAGATGATTCAAAGGGCTTGTGCTGACAGAGCAGGGGTGGCTTGACCTTCTGTGGGGGCCGCGGAGGCAGCTTCCTATGGTGGTTATTTTGGGTGCTGGAAAGCCTGCCTGCCCTGAAAATATCTCTCCGTGCCATCTTGCCAGGTTCTGAAATTCCCACAAGAGTCAGCCACCACTTAAAGGCATTGTGTATCCAGGAGGCCCGGCCAGGAGTGCAGCAACCCTTAGGGCCACTGCAAACAATTAACCCCTAATCGCCTGTAAACCCGGAACCTGGCTACAGAGAACAGCTCCCAGCTGTTGGTAACCCAACACTGCCTTGCTAAGAGAAGCTTTTCGACAGCCTCTTCACTTAAGTAGGGGAAATGGGTGCCGCAAAGCTCTCGATCGGAAGCGTAATGGCTTCCATGGGAGCAGCCAGATCGCCACAGTGATGGTGTCTCCATTCCATCCTCCTTGGGTAGGGAAGGCTAGACTGCAGCTGCTGAGGGGAATATGGAGATGCAAACAGCATCCAGGCAGTGCACATACGTTCATGGGTGATGGATCCTTTGTGGAATCAGGGAGCGCTTGG
>SJXQ01006506.1:24801-104878 GCA_006408695.1 Aepyceros melampus
CATTGGTCAGTAAATATTTCTGAAAGTTTCTCCGTGGTTATTTCTTTGGAGGTTATTTCTAGGAGGCACCTGTTAAAATATAAACATGTTCTCAGAGAGGGATAACCTGGGATTTTTCAGAATTGAAAGCATTCACGAGAATTAAATCATTTCATAGGATAGTTAGAAAGAAAGCTTGGAAGCTTGGTATGCTGCTGCTATGCATGAGAAAAACATTCTTCACAAAGTCCGGGAACCGCCAGCCAGCTAGCAGGGGAGTGACCCTCTTCCTACTGAGGGTGGTTAGAGGGTCACGTGCTCTCTTCCTAAACCTAAATTCTTAGGATGGTTATTTAGGGCTGCCCTTCTCTTCTGGCTTTGCTTCTCTTCTTTCTTTGTCTTGGTGTCTCTTTTTGCATTCCTTCCAGGGAGTGGAAAGTTGCACCCACGTATCCACCTCTACTTTCCTCATTTTCTTTTGGGCGCTCTTTGCATAACCCACCAGCTGGTTGGACAGAAGAGTGCCCCCGCAGGTGCAGGCAGGCCACCCTTCCTTAGAACATACTTCTGGAAGCTGGCTATGTACCTGTGCCTCTCGCAGGCAGCCTACTGACAGTGTGGCAGTTTAGGAGCAGACTCCCTGAAGGGGCCCTGCTGGCGAATCTTCCCTAAAAGCAACAACTGTGGGTCCCAACAGAGAAAGGATAGTGAGCACGCTCCCCTAGGGGACAGACAGGAGCCAGCAAAAGAGCACAGAAACAGTAGGGGTTTCAAAGTCAAGGAGTACTAGGAATGCCAAAGAGAGAACAAGTAGAATTGGATGTGAGAAGTCAGATGGACTTGGGTTTAAAACTCAGTAAAATTATAAAGTGTGCCTCCTTGAAGTTACTTAATGTCTTTGAGCCTTAATTTTCTTTTACAAATGATAGATGAATAGTAATATCTGCTTCATAAGGTGTAGTTAAAAGCACATGGTTGATCAGCACTGTGATTCTGGCTCAAATAGGCATTTAGAATATTCACTGTCATGCTGATTGTGTACACATTTTCAGTAGAGTGGTGGACTGAGTGTGAATAGGAAGTTAGGAAGTGAAGTCCAGTTGGAAAGGCAGATAGAGTTACAGGATTAACTTTTGGCTCAGGTGGGGTGGAAATAATGATTTTTTCAGGATGAAGGAAACTTGAGCATGGGTGTATATTCAAACAGAAGTTAGAGATGTGATATTCAAGAAAAAAGGATAGTTTATAAATCAATAATAACTAAATAATGCCAAATAACTTGATAGGAAGTAGATGTGATCTCAAGACAAGGATTATTATCCTAAAGGAGCAGGGACACATTTCACTGTGAAAGAAAGGGAAGCTTGGTAAGGATGGATAAATATTTCATGAGTTTTGAAGTGTTGGAAACAGAGGGAGTTTGAGAGATTCATGCCTCGTAGATTCGAATCTATAGAAAGCATTGGTAGTAACTATAGGATCATGACCTTTAGAAGAATAATAAAGCCTTGCAAAACCACAAATCTACAAGCCAATACTCTTCACAATCCAGGGGCTGTTGCTGGACTTCAGTGTGAGACATCATAAAGGGATTGTACTAGAATGTAAATCAGTTGTATGGCTAAGGGCATTAGTTAATTCAGCTTTTTTTTTTTTTTTTCTTCCTTAGCAAGACTTTCTCAATGGTGGAAAGAGTGTTTTCTTTTACATTCTGGTGCTAGCTTCTTGCCTTGTTGTAGAATGGTAACACATAGTCACACATAGCCATGTAGACTGGCTACATAGAGTTGCATTGCTGTAAGCCTCTGAATTTTGGAGGCTTGTTTGTTGTTGCTGCTGAGACTGACCCAGTCAATTACTATGGTCTGAATATTTGTGTCTTCCCAAAATTCAGACTAGTCAAGGCTATGGTTTTTCCAGTGGTCATGTATGGATGTGAGAGTTGGACTGTGAAGAAAGCTGAGCACCGAAGAATTGATGCTTTTGAACTGTGGTGTTGGAGAAGACTCTTGAGAGTCCCTTGGCCTGCAAGGAGATCCAACCAGTCCATTCTGAAGATCAGCCCGGGATTTCTTTGGAAGGAATGATGCTGAAGCTGAAACTCCAGTACTTTGGCCACCTCATGCGAAGAGTTGACTCATTGGAAAAGACTCTGATGCTGGGAGGGATTAGGGGCAGAGGGAGAAGGGGACGACAGAGGATGAGATGGCTGGATGGCATCACCGACTCGATGGACGTGAGTCTGAGTGAACTCCGGGAGTTGGTGATGGACCGGGAGCCTGGCGTGCTGCGATTTCATGGGGTCGCAAAGAGTCGGATATGACTGAGTGACTGAACTGAACTGAACTAAAAATTCAGACTTTGAAATCTTAACCGCCAAAGATAATGGTGTTAGGAGGCAAGATCTGTGGGAGGTGCTTAAGTCGTGAGAGTGGAGCCCTCAGGGAGTGTATGTATGTGTGTGTATGTGTGTGCTAAGTTGCTTCAGTCATGTCCGACTCTCTGCAACCATATGGACTGCAGCCTGCCAGGCTCCTCTGTCCATGGGGTTTCCCAGGCAAAAATACTGGAGTGAGTTGCCAGGCCCTCCTCCAGGGCATCTTCCTGTCGCTGGGATCGAACCCATGTCTCCTGCATTGGCAGGTGGATTCTTTACCTCTAGCGCCACCTAGGAAGTTCTCAGTGAGTATAATTCAGTTAGTTCAGTTCAGTTCAGTCACGTCCGACTCTTTGTGACTCCATGAATTGCAGCATGCCAGGCCTCCCTGTCCATCACCAACTCCTGGAGTTCACTCAAACTCACGTCCATCGAGAATAATTAGTGCCGTATAAAAGAAGGTCCAGAGAGAGACTGCCAGCCCCTTCTGCCATTTGAGAACACATGGTGAGTAGGCTCTGGTATGACCAGAACACCACCATGCTGGTGCCTTGATCGTGGAAATTGTAGCCTCCAGAACTGTGAGCAAAAGCCACCCAGCCTATGGTATTTCATTGTAACAGCCCTAACAGACTAGAACAGCTAACACAGCAGGTTTGGGGAAATAGAAGAAAAGGCAAGGATAAGTAGACTGCAGTCAGAGAAGGAACTTCAGGATTGCAGGTGCCAGGGGACTTGTGAAATGCTCTGTGTGCCTTAGGTATAGGGAGGCAGAAAGATGGGTGCTAAAGAGAAAGCCCATAAATGGAGTGTAATGGCCTTAGAATTCCAGTTGGAATTTGGTGTAGCATTCTGTCATCATTTAAACATTCTTTTTCCATGTATGGTGAGCACAGTTGGAGGACAGTTGTCTATGTCTATGGAGATTTTGGAGTTAAAATTGCCTCGACCTGTATCTCAGCTCCATTACTGTCTGGTTGTTGTCCTTGAGCAAGACACTTGGCTAGAATTCAGTTTCCTCATCTGTGATCCATGGACAACCCTGTGTACTCTACACTGTGGAGTACAGTCCATGATAACCTGGGATGTAAAGCAAATGGTACCTGACTGAGCTCCTATTGAGCCCCCAATGCAAATGACTTTCTCTTGTTTCTGTCATAGCCAGAATGGAGGCCTTCCTGATCTTGCTACCTGGCCACTCTCCAATACAACTTTTTTTGCAGTTATAGGGATGCCTATAATCTACACCTTCCAGTGTGGTAGATATTACCTCTATGTGGCCAAATACTTGAAATGTTTGCTAGTGCAGCTGAAGACTGATAGTTTAATTTTGTATCATTTCAATTAATTTTAAATTTAACTTAAATAGCTACATGTGACTGGTGGGTACCATTTTGGATGGCATGGCCTATAGGCATTATTGTTCTAATCTGTTCCAATCTGTCTTTTTCTGATCCATCTTCTGTACTGCTGTCTGAGTTAGCTTACTGAAATACCTCTCTTGTCATATGATTCTTTCAGCTCAAACATCTTTAGTGGTTCTGTGTTTTCTAGAAAACAAAATGAGTCTGAGCAAGGAAGGAAGAGGCCACGAGAAGAGAAGTGAGAGTCAGTCTTCTTTGGAGAAACAGAAGCAACAGACTATGTACATATATGAATGCATAGGTAAATAGATACATAGATGGGGATTTATCTTAGAGAATTGGCTCATGTGGCTGTGGAAGCTGGCAAGCTATAATCTGCTGGGTAGGCCACAGGCTGGAGAGCTGGTAGAGAGTAGATTTTGTGGTCCAAAGACTGACTCCTGACAGAATTCCCTCTTCTGTGAAAGATCAGTCATTTTCTAGAAGGCCTTTAACTGATTGGATGAGGTCCACCCACATTATGAAGAGTAATCTATGTTACTGATTTAAATGTCAATCTCAATGAGAAAACTAACCTTCAAAGTAATATCTAGAATGATGTTTGACCAAGTATCTGAGTACCATGGCCTACTCAAGTTAACACATGACATTGGTCATCATACCTAATAATTCCTCTGTCTAGACAGTCATCACCCATCCTTGGTATCAAAGAAAAAACAATGTCGGGTTTTCCACATGGGGACAGCATTCTTTCTGCCATACCATAGGGGAGGCATTTTAAAGCTTTGTTTCTCCTTCAAAACCTTTATCCCCTGTCTCGTTGACCATCTCTGTGGACCACACCCAGGTCTTTGGCCCCTTTCTTGTGTGCAAAAACCCAGCACTTGGCTCTGCTGTCTCCATGTGGGTTCTTATCAGACTGATTCTGGAAATGACCCCTGACCCTGGGTCTGCAGGGTCTTGGCCAGCAGCATGTGGACTTTGGTCTCTTCTGCACTGGGCTTGGCCTGATTAAAACCAGGGACTTGGAGGGGAAAAATCTTGGTGTCTTGTTATCAGTTCACTGAGTCATTTAGCCTCTGCCTGACTGTAAATGTGATGGTGTTACTAACAGCTTGAGCCCAATTTGATTTATTGGTGAAATTAAACTCTATACTTCCACAATGATGTCAGTACTTCCTGGGTCTTAAACACACACACACACACACACACACACACACACACACACAAGGCAAAGCAGCAACTGCAAGCTTAACTGGTTAATCCATAAGTTGTCCAGGCCAGTTGCTCTCTAGATGTCAGGGGAGCAGTGCACTGCCCATTTGGTTCTGGGGAACACAAAAAGAAACCTCATCTTCAAATGTCCAGGGCAGTCAAGCTGTTAAAATAAATACTAAGCCCTCTCAAAATATTTTGGGGAAAGGTTGTAATTTGCACTTCTGACTTTTAATGACGTCTTTTAATGATGGGATTATTATGAAAGCAAGTTTTCTTCCTCACAGTATGTAACAAGATTTTTCAAGGAGATAAATATGTGAACCACAATTTATTATTATATTGAAATTAAGCTGGCAAATGTGGTCTACTTGACAATATGAAGATGACAATCTGTTATAACTATGAAGATCAGTAAATTATGTGAGCATTTCTATACTCTGCAAAATTATTTCTGTCACTCTCACACTGTGCTTTAGGAAAACCCAGCTGTGGAAAAAGCCGTTATGCAGTTAAATAAAACACAATTGATGCAATTGCTGTGTTCATCTCAGAAATACTGACACTGGGGAAAGAATTTGGATAGTCCATTTTAATAGATGACATAGCCCACCCGCCTGGTAGGTGTAACTAATGGGGAGAGACAGGATGGTGAAATCTGAGCTCCCAGCATCTCCAAAAAACAGGTTTTTACTCGTGAAAGTAAAACGGGGCTTATAAAAAGTAAACCTTCATATAAATGTATTATTTCTTTGTGGACGTGTAGAGTGTGACTCTATTAGTCAGCCCCATGTTTGTTTGAATTGAAATTGAGAAGCCTTTTTGGATTAAGGGATTTTTGGGGGTCCTAGGAGATGGGGGTAAATTGACTTCAATCTTGTATAGACACCATTGTTAAAAAGATGCAATTTCAGTGTTATAAAATGATTTTGTATAAAGTGTCTGGTTGCAATTTGGAAAATATTGCATGGACCATGAGCACACAATAAAGATGAACAAATCCACTTAGTGCTGTATATACATACATGACTGCTTCTGATGAGGAGCTGAATATCACTCATGGGGTTCTTGGCGCCTGTTGCCCAGATCTCTAGAGAGAGGCATTTGAGACACAGGAAGACACTTCAGCCCATCAGTGTTTGACCTGAGATGCGGTCAGGCCTCCTAGCCATGTCAAGCATGTTCTTCAATCCCAGGAACTATAATTATGATCAAGTGATTTAAACCAGTGTATCATAGACCACTGCTCTATGATACAGAGGAAATCCATTCTTAAGAAATCTGATGGGAATGGTGTAAATGTGAGCATGCAAAAAGTGAGGCAGAAGTTGAAGCCAGAATAAGTGGGATAAAATATTGGATTGGATTCAGATGTGCATTTGTTTGAGGAAATCTGTCCTGTCTGGGTGGTCTGGGCCTTTTGTCCTTCTCCAAGCCTTTGCTATAGAACAACAATCACTCTTTGAGGAAGAGTCAACTTTTTATTTTGCTTTCATGGCATTCAGGCGATTGTATATGTTGTTGTTGCTGTTTAGTTGCTAAATTGTGTTCGACTCTTGGTGACCCCATGGACTGTAGCACGCCAGGCTCCTCTGTCCTGCACTATCTCCTGGCGTTTGCTCAAATTCATGTCCATTGAGTCAGTGATGCCATCTAACCATTTCATCCTCTGCCATACCCTTCTCCTTTTGCCTTTGGTCTTTCCCAGCATCAGTGTCTTTTCCAAGAAAACCATTTCCCTGGGTGTTATGCTGTTGAACTGAGTTGCCTTGTTTATGGTATTTAGAGCTCCCTCAGGTTTGATTGTTGGAAATCTCCAGTAGTGTTTGAATTAGAATTTAAAACTAGAAGCTTAGCATTTTAGGAAAGAAATAAAGAGAATGTAGTATACATGTGTCTGCAAAACTACAGATGGTGAGGCCACACATTATACGTGAGCTCTGTGCATATGTGTGTATAGCACTGAGCATCTGTTTATATTCTGTGAAGTAGTTATTTTGGAATCTGGGTCCAAGTACATAGATTTTCTCAAGGCACATCTGTTGGACTACTTTAAATATAGTCATAAATTAAAGGAACTTAAGATAAAATTTCCTTTATTCTATTTCCTTGCATACATTTTCCCCTAATGTTTTCTTTCTAGATGATAGAAGCTTTGTACTATATCAGTTCAGACCAAGTTTGGATACAAGTAATGTAATACTTAAGAGAGATTTTTTCCGTGGTATGAGAATTCTTGAAGTTAATGGTGCAGGCATGCATTCAGCTTCTCAATGATGTTATGAAGCTATATGTTTATCCACATAATTACATTCTAATTTTTTTCTCCTTTACGATAGCATATTATTTTGAAATGTTGCTTGGTATTTACTTTTCCTTTTTGGAAATTCCTTTTTCTTTTCTTTTTTTTAAACAAACAACTCTGTAGCACTTCCACCACTACCATAGACAATGATTAAGCATTTTTGGTTTCAGGGAGGGAATTCCTGAAAGCAGCAAAGAACCAAATTATTGGCTTTTGAGCAATTAAGTAGACTTATCTAAATTTGTACCAGAGCCAATATGCTTGAAAGATATGACTTTCAAATGGAAGAGTCAGTTGGGCCCTAGATAAGGTTATTTTGGAATTCACTTAAAAGTATTCATTGAGTACTTACAATGTGCTGGGTGCTGTAAATATTAATAAATAAAATACCCTGCTCTCATAACACATATATTCTAGCCAAGAGAAGAAGATAAGAAATATAATAGGACATAAGCAAATTATTAGGAGGTATGGTGGATACAGTAATGTTCCACTGGAAAACTCCTTTTAGAACGAAGGACTTACTTCTCTTGGCTACTGATAGAACCTGACCTTCAACTGTCAGTCTCCTCTTGGGATTGCCTTTAAACAAAACTCACTCAAGTTTGGTTCTCTTTCCAGGGGTAGCCCACATCCAGACACAAAGGCCCAACCTTTCATCCTAACTTGGAATATCTGAGCTCCATAACTCCCAGAAGGTCAGCTGAGACCTCTTCACTGGGACCATATTACTGTTCCACCTTCCCCTCCTCTGCCCAGCCCTGTTTCCCTGCCCTCACTTTCACAGGTACATGGTCATAGGTACTCTCTAATGAACATTCTGCTTGCTTTTCAACATCTGAGAATCTGCAGCTCAAGGAAACTACCTGAGATAGCAGATGATAAACACGATGTTAAGAGGGGAAATAAAAAAAGATGGGCAATTCATTTGAGGTGGGCAAGGGTGTAAAATGAATCGAAGTGTTCAGAGTAGGCAGCATGGAGAAAGTGGGATTTGAGCAGAGATAGGAAGGTGTTGAGGGAGTTATTGAGGAGATTTTGGGGAGCAGAACATTCCAGGAAGAGAGAACAGTTAGAGCAAAGGCCATCAGGCATAAGATGCATGCCTGGTGTGTTCAGGGAGCATTAGGAAGGTCAGGAAGGCTGGAGTTAGGGCGATCAGAGTTAAGAGGGTTGAAGTCATGTGGGGCCTTGGAGGCTATGGTAAGGCCTTCAGCTTTCACTGAATGAAATAAAGAGCAAGTGTTAGGTTAGAACAGTGTATCAGAATCTGACATGTTTTAGGCACATTACTCCAACTTCTTTATGGAGAACAGATTTTGAGAAAATAAGAGTAGAAGCAAGGAGTCCAGAAGGAGACTTAACCCATTTGAGCTGCTATAACGGAGTACCGTCAGTTGGGTAGCTTACAAACAACAGAGATTTATTTCTCACAGTTCCAGAGACTGGAAGTCCAAGGTCAGGGCATATGGCAGGAGTCCAGGTGAGAGGTGGTAATGACCTGGAGAAGAATGGCAGGAGAAGCGACAGTATGAAGCTGGCTTCTAAACGCATGGTGAAAGGCCTCAGAGCCAATAGGGTTTCTTGATGATTTGGAAAGGAGAGATGGCTTACAATTTTAAATAATCTGGCCTGAAAGATCAAGTGTGAAAAATGGAATGAAGATGCCATTGGGTTTATTTCTAAATGATGCACTATGAGGAGAATATACCATGAACTCTGAAAGAAATGGAAAGGCTGACCAACTCATGGCAAGGAGGAGATCTGGAGAGGATGTAATCAATTTGCAGTCTGTCTTTGAGAAATGCCCAGCATCCTCACCCTTCCTGCTCTGAAACCCTGGGGGTTAACTGGGCAGTGAACACTCTGGACAGGCTGAGGGGAAGGTGAGAACCATTGCCAGGCTTCCCATATGGCCTGAAGGTGGAAAGAGTAAGGGAGAAGATCCTCATCCAACAAGCATTTGAGCAATGGTTTATCTGTGAGTGAGGGAGGCATCTGGGTAGGTGGGCCTGAGAGGAGCCTTAGTGTCCTCTGCCTCAGAGTGGTGTGGGGGAGTGTCTGAATAGAGAGAGCCACAAGCAGGGTTGCAAATAGTAGGGACCTGTATGAATGAAGGAGACCCAGGGCCCGGTGAGCCCCAGTGAGTAGAGGTTGTGGTGAGACCAAGAACATCAGTGATGGACACCAGTACATGACAAGATAAGCTGAGGCAAGCTGTCCCTCAGAGGTTCGTATAGATGGAGGAGGGCAGTGGGGTCATAGACTCTACCTGGGTGCCACAATGACGCATGAGGCAGAGGCTGATGCTGGGAGAGAGTGGTCCACTTTGTGTTGGCCACTTTGAGTTTCCTATCGTAAAACCTTCAGTGAACATGAGATCTCAAGAGCTAAATTAATACCAGTTAATATAAAAGGGAGAAGAGTGCATCTTGACACCCTGAACTTTTATGACTTGAAAATTCATACCTAGTAGATATTTACTCGTTATCCAAAATTACAGTGTAAACCTAAATCTTTGGCATTTTTCGTGTCTAAAGATATTTCTTTGGCCACCTGATATGAAAAGCCAACTGTTTGGAAAAAACCCTGATGCCGGGAAAGATTGAGGGCAGGAGGAGAAGGGGTTGACAGAGGATGAGATGCTTGGATGGTGTCACTGACTCAATGGACATGAGTTTGAGCAAGCTCTAGGAGATGGTGAAGAACTCGGAAGCCTGATGTGCTGCCGTCTATGGGGTTGCAAAGAATTGGATATGACTTAGCAACTGAACAACAACAACAAAGATATTTCTGAATTAATTTAGTGCTAACAGTTATATATGTATAACATCCTGATGACATGCTATTTTTCACAATCTACACTGATTATCCTAATCTCTTTAGCATCTTCAGGGTTGACACTATAAATTAGAAGTATATCAAAGAATGCTGTTTTTTGGTCTTCATTTCTTCATTAGTTAAATCTATAGTTACCCCCCCCCCCACTTAATTAGGGGTTTCCCAGGTGGTGCTAGTGGTGAAGAACCCACATGCCAGTGCAGGAGATGTAAGAGATATGGGTTCGATCCCTGGGTTGGGAAGTTTCCCTGAAGGAGGGCATGGCAACCTGGAAAATCCCATGGACAGGGGAACCTGGTGGGCTACAGTCCATAGGGTCACAAAGAGTCTGACATGACTGAAGCGACTTAGCACCACTTAATTAAATTCCATGTAGCTAAAACTTAGACTCATTCATTTGAAAAGAAGCCCAAGTTCTTTTTTTTTTTTTATTGAGGTATAATTTACATCTAATGAAGTATACACATTAAAGTGAATATTTGAAGTGTTTAGATGAGCCCATGGTGGCTCAGAGGGTAAAGAATCTGCCTGTAAGGCAGGAGACTTGGGTTCGATTCCTGGGTTGGGAAGATTCCCTGGAGAAGAAAATGGTAACCCACTCCAATCTTCTTGCCTGGAGAATCCCATGGACAGAGGAGCCTGGCGAGCTACAGCCCTGGGATTGAAAAGAGTCAGACACCACTGAGCAACTCCCACACACACATGCACAAAACCAAAAACCATCACCACAATCAAGATGCTGGCCATTTCCATCATCTCCAAAAGATTCCTCATGATTCTTTGCTCTCTCCCTCAGCTGCTAAATCCAGGCAGTCACTGATCTGATTTCTTTCACTACATATTCACATTTTTGAGAATTTTACATAAATAAAGTCATCAGTCCAGACTTTTCTTGGGCCCAGCCTATTTCACTTGGCATCACAGTTTCGAGATTCCTCCATGTTGCTAGCTAGGTGGAATTCCATTGTACTGATATAACACTTGTTACTCATTCACCTGTTTTTGTACATCCCCACCTACCATGCGAAAATGAAAGTGTAAGTCACTTAGTCGTGTCTGACTCTGCGACCCTATGGACTGTAGCCCAGCAGGCTCCTATGTCAATGGAATTCTCCAGTCAACAATACTGGAGTGGGTAGCAATTCCCTACTCTAGAGGCTCTCTTGACCACACCAGGTAGTGGGTTAAATTGTGTTCCCTAATCCCATGTGTTCAAATCCTAAGCTTTAGTACCTGAATATGTGACCTTACTTGTCTTTGCAGATATAATTGGCTGACGTGAGGTCATCCTGGATTAAGGTGAACCTTGAATCTGTTCACGGGTGGCCTTATAAGAAAAGGACAGACACATAGAGACACAAAGGGAAGAAAGCTATATAATACAGAAGAAGAGCTCAGAGAGATGCAGCTACAATCCCAGGAATGCCAGGGGTTGCCCAGCAACCCCCAGAAGCTAGGAGAGAGGCATGGAACAGATTCCTCCCTGGAGCCTCTAGAGGCAATGCATCTGCTGACACCTGGTCTCCTGAACTGTGAGAGAAATCAATTTCTGTTGTTTAAGCCACTCGGTTGGTGGTAATTTGTTACAGCAGCTCTAGGAAACGAATATATCCAGTTTTCAGCAATTTGACTTAGACTGCTATGAATATTCACATACCATGGTGTGGATGTATGTTCTCATTTCTTTGGGATAAATGTCTAGGAGAGGGATGACTGGAACATAGGTTTAACTGGCATTTAATTCCCCAAACAGGGATGAACCCATGTTCCCTGCATTGGAAGGCAGATTCTTAACCACTGGACCACCAGGGAAGCCTCAGGTTTAACTTATAAAGAAACTGCCAAGTAGTTTTCCAAAGTGATTGTACCACTTTACATTTCCACCAGCGAGGTATGAGGGTTCCAAGTGCCTACCTCTTTGAGGAACTGTATTACAGCATTGCCAGTATTTTTAATTTGTCATTCTAACGTATGTAGTAGTTGTCTGTGTGCTTTAAAATTTCTGTTTTGTTTATGCATTTATGAAATTTAATTGACTTATAATTACTATATTAGATTCAAGTGTACAATATAGTGATTCATTATTTTTACACATTATAAAATGATCACCCCAGTAAGTTTGGTTACCATCTGTCACCATAGAAAGATATTACAGTATTATTGACTATAGTCCATATGCTGTAAGTGCATCCCTGTGACTTATTTTAAAACTGGAAGTTTGAACATCTTAACCTTTTAACCTATTTCACTCATTCTCCCTCCCCCTTTCCTCTCGTCTGGTAACCACCAGTTCATTCTCTGGACCCATGAGTCTGAATCTGTTTTGTTACATTTGTTTGTTTTGTCTTGTAGGTTCCCAAAGAAGGGAAATCATAAAATATGTGTCTTTTTCTATATGACTGATTTCACTTGGCAAAATATCCTCTAAGTCCATCCATGTAACAAGTGGCAAGATTTTATTCTTTCTATGGCTGCGTAATATTCCATTGTACATATGGACCACATCTTTATCCGTTCATCTGTTGATGGACACTTCAGTTCAGTTCAGTCGCTCAGTCGTGTCCGACTCTTTGTGACCTGTAGCCCATGAACCGTAGCCCACCAAGCTCCTGTGTCCATGGGATTTTCCAGGCAAGAATACTGGAGTGGGTTGCCATTTCCTTCTCCAGCGGGTCTTCCTGACCCAGGGACTGAACCCACATCTCCTATAATGGTGGCAGGTTCTTTGCCATTGAGCCTCCTGGGAGCCCTCCTTTACATTATTGACTTTCAATGCTGCTACCAGAAAAGCTGTATTCTGCTTCACATCTCCTTGCTTCTGGGATTGTTCCTTGTTGTTAGATACTTTAAAAGCAACGTCTACTAACTGAGAAGGATTCATTTCAAATACAACATCTAATCTCTATAATGTTTAATTTCTGGGGCACTTTGCCTGATGAAGGTCATATTTATCATCCTTACGTTCTCAGGGGCCTCAGGGTCTGTATCTGTGTAACATCTATAAGTTTGATAAATCCTTTCTAGAAACTCTGATGGATTCTCAGTTCGATTTTATTTTATCTCCTAAATTTTGTTTAACCTCTTTTATCTAGGTTCCCTGTTGAGTTTTTCTTCAGACCTCCACAGCATACGGTGGTAGTCCTCTGGCTCTTTTTTCTCCTGATGCACTGTTATAAATGCCTCTAGATATGGTTTCTCATCTCTTTCCCTGATCTTTTACAAAACACTTCTAGCTATGAGATGGCATAATAGTTGAGTGAGCCTTTCAGAGGCCATTGCTCTTCTGTTCCTAACATATATTGGGTCCACACCCTATTATAGTAGTGTAGTCATAGACTTACAATTATATTTTGCCCATTTATCCAATATATGCCCAAAAGGGCTCTCTTTTGAGATAGATGGAGTAATCCCCATTTATAGGTGGAATACTTCCCATTTTTAGAAGTATGACCATACCGCAACATGTATAGCAACTCCAATATAAAGAGTTCCACAAAAAATTGCAGCATCAAAACACCAACAAATTGGCTCTCAGCTCCCAAACTTACTTTACAAGCCAAAGGATAATTTCAGTTAGGGTAGACTTACCCCCACAAGAACTAGTTCCTCAATAAACTGGTTCCAACTAAACATGTTCCCAACTCAGGTAAGTAAACTTACCCTTCTGTATCTTGGCTATTTTAAATAATGCTGCAATAAACATTGGGGTGCATATGTTTTTTTGAATTAGTGTTTTAATTTTCTTCATATAAATACAGAGAAGTGAAATTGCTGGATCATATGCTAGTTCTAGTTTTAATTTTTTGAGGGATCTCTACTTCCCTGGTGGCTCAGATGGTAAAGCATCTGTCTACAATGCGGGAGACTCAGGTTCAATCCCTGGGTTGGGAAGATCCCCTGGAGAAGGAAATGGCAATCCACTCCAGTACTACTGCCTGGAAAACCCCATGGACAGAGGAGCCCGGTAGGCTACAGTCCACGGGGTCACAAAGAGTCGGACACGACTGAGTGACTTCACTTTCTTTCTTTCTTTATACTATTTTCCATAGTGGATATTATGGTTTTAATTTGCATTTCTCTAGTTCCATTTAGCCTTTTGTATATCTTTTCTCTGTTCAAACCTTTTGGGAGTTTTGTCTTATAATTCTGAATAAAAATGTTTTTATGTGCATGTGTATGTATTATGTATTTTATATATATATATATATATATAGCCTCATTATATCCATGTTCACCCTTTTATTTTTTAATGGTATCTTTTAAAAAAGTATTTGTTTATTTTTATTTATTTGCCGGAGCTGGGTCATAGTTATGGCATGTGAGGTCTAGTTCCCTGACCAGGGATCGAATCTGGGTTTCCGCGTGGTGAGTATGGAGTCTTTGCCACTGGACCACCAGGGAAGTCCTTTAATGGTATCTTTTGGAAAGACAAAAAGTTCTTAATTTTGATTATGTAGCATCAATATATCTTCTGTGTTTTCTATCTTTTTTGGCCTTTCTAAAAAGATGTGAAGTTCATTTACACCCCCAGTGACAAATACTTGCTGTGTTTTCCACAAACATATGTTTCATAATTCTGCTTCTGTGCTTTGGCATGCACAATGCTTTTTGTTTCAGTGTTCTATCGTGTCATAATATTTTAAAGATATTTTAAGCACAATTACAAATTAAAGATCCACATTGAGTTAAATCCAAATAGTTCAACCAAGGTGGCAATTGAATGAACTGACTCATTTGGCATATCCATCAGAAGTTCTCATATGCTTCACATCCTCCTGTTGGTGGATGGTACTTGAGAGGTGCTGATATTTATCCACTCACCCACCTTCCTTCACTGCTGATGTGTCTGGACATTGACATTACAGCTCTAGCCTCTGCCTGGGGAAGGAGAGAGGAAGGCAGAGACAAAGAAGGCAGATGAGGAGCAGCAAAGAGTAGTGAAGGACTTTTTGCCCAAACCACAGCCATGGAAAGAGCCAGCTGCAGTTTTAGTATAACTTTACCTGCTGTGGAGGAATATCAATAACCTCAGATATGCAGATGACACCACCCTTATGGCAGAAAGTAAAGAGGAACATAAAAGCCTCTTGATGAAAGTGAAAAAAGGAGAGTGAAAAGTTGACTTAAAGCTCAGCATTCAGAAAACGAAGATCATGGCATCTGGTCCCATCACTTCATGGCAAATAGATGGGGAAACAGTGGAAACAGTGTCAGACTTTATTTTTTTTGGGCTCCAAAATCACTGCAGAGGTGATTGCAGCCATGAAATTAAAAGATGCTTATTCCTTGGAAGGAAAGTTATGACCAACCTAAATAGCATATTGAAAAGCAGAGACATTACTTTGCCAATAAAGGTCCGTCTAGTCAAGGCTATGGTTTTTCCAGTGGTCATGTATGGATGTGAGAGTTGGACTGTGAAGAAAGCTGAGCACCGAAAAATTGATGGTTTTGAACTGTGGTGTTGGACTGCAAGGAGATCCAACCAGTCCATTCTAAAGGAGATCAGCCCTGGGTAAGTTCTTTGGAAGGAATGATGCTAAAGCTGAAACTCCAGTACTTTGGCCACATCATGCGAAGAGTTGACTCACTGAAAAAGACTCTGATGCTGGGAGGGATTGGGGGCAGGAGGAGAAGGGGACGACAGAGGATGAGATGGCTGGATGGCATCACTGACTTGATGGACGTAAGTTTGAGTGAACTCCGGGAGTTGGTCATGGACAGGCAGGCCTGGCGTGCTGCGATTCATCGGGTCGCAAAGAGTCTGACACGTCTGAGTGAATGAACTGAACTGAACTGAACTGCCTGCTGTGGTCAAGACAAAGCACTTTCTCTTTAGAGAAACTTGACTGCAACAGTTGATCTTTCAGAGTGTTAAAAACTGGGTATGAGGAAAACGTTAAAAAAAAAAACCCCAAGTTGTGTGGTGGTGTGAGGATGGAGGGAGGGCTTAATTTCATGGGATGGGAGAAAATATAAAGTTAAAAATCTAAAGATGTTTCCAAAAAGTTTTCATCTGACTTGTATTGATGTACAGTTGGATTCTAATTAAAGCATCTTATTCTGTAATGCGGGCTTCCCGTCGTTCAATGGTAAAGAACCTGCCTGCCAACGCAGGAGAGGGAGGAGATGTGGGTTTGATCTCTGGTAGAGAAGATCCCCTGGAGGCAGAAATGGCTGCCCACTCCTCCACATTTCAGTATTCTTGCCTGGAAATCCCATGGACAGAAGAGCCTCGCGGGCTACAGTTCGTCGAGTGGCAGAGAGTCGGTCAGACTGAGCACCCATGGATGCAATTCTTTAATGTGGCAAGCCTACAGGAATGATCAAAATCTAAAGTGACCATAAAGCTAAATTAAGGACATATAATGTAATTGTCCGTAATAGGTCATTTAAGTTTATACCACAAGCATAACCCTTTCACTAATTGTTTTACAGTTTCATTTCCATATGATGCAGCTCATTTCTCTCTCCTTTTCACACTCCTTGGCACCCCTTGAAGCTGGATTGAAGGACTGAGTGACAAAGTGGGAAGAGGTGTTAAGAAGTTTACATTTTGCAGCTATAAAAGACAGCAAATGTGGTAGAGCTGGGAGTTAGGGAACTGCTGCCTTATGGAATTCCAGAAGGATTTAGTCAATTTGATTTTCTGTTTGACTCCCAGTAACAGGAGACATTCCAATCCCACTGCTTTCTGTGGATCAAATGTATTGTTTTTTGGCCACCCAGCTGGGTGACTGGAACTTGGCAAGAGTAAGAAATCGTCTCCTGAAGAGTTGTGAGTGCCTGGAGGAGGGGTGAGTGCTCCCACTGGAGTCTGGGCTATAAAGGCGTTGCAGAGAAATGTTAAAGACGAGCAAAGACACCTGCTCTGCCGTGCTCTGCAGAAGTGTCAGGCTCCAAGTGAGTGTGACTTTGGATTTAAAATGTTCTAGGCAACTGAAATGGGAATCACATTGGAAACAAGGAGGTAACTTGTGTTTCAATGACACCGTAACTCACAGTCTACAAATGCAGCAGCAGCAACCAAGGATAGATACTTGATTGCTCATCTTTTATAGTACCCATGCTCCTCTCCAATTTCTATCCATTCATTCATCCAATATTCACTGGGAACACGTGGTGCACCTGGGCACTATTTCAGGCATCAGGGGTACAACTGTGAACCAAACAAAACCTCTCCTCTAGGAGCTAACCTTCTAGGTGGGGGAGATAGGCCACAAACAAACAAGCAGATATTCCATGCCAAATAGTGAGAAATGCTATGGGGAAAAAATACCAGATTAAAGACAGAGGAGTTTTAGGGTAATACATTTTGGAATGTGAACAAACTTTCCTCTTTGTTAAATTGATACCGCTTACAATAAGGCCAGGCAAGGTGCCTGACAGACACATTTGTTGGACACCATGTTTATATAACGATATCTATGAATATTGTGTTTTCACTTGTGTTTCCTTCCTGGCTGTCACAACCACCCCCACGTGGGAAACAGGATAGGTGTGCTCCTCCTGGGATACTGGGACGTGGAGGGGTTAGTGATCTGCTCACTGATACGCACTTAGTTAGAAGTAGACTTTAGATTTAAGTAGTGACTTATACCATGCTTATATCACACTTAATTTTTCATTCACTCAGCAAATATTTATTTAGTGCCTGGAATTTTGTGGGTCTGGTTTTGATTGCTGTCTCAGTGGCCAAAGACATAGATACTGATCCAGACTCATGGAGTTGAGAGTGTTGTGGAGAGACAGATATTAAGCAAATGATTAGATGTGACATAAAAGTTAGGAAGAAATGTTTTGAGCTGGGGAATCTAGACAAGGGAACCTGACCTTGTCTGGCCTAAGAAATAGTCATCTGAATAATCTAGTTATGGTTAGAAAACCATAATGTAATCTTGTTACATTAAAAATTCCTGAATATGGCATAGTGGAAAAAATGTTCGTTGCTCAGTTGTGTCCGACTCTTTGTGACCCCATGGACTGTGGCCTGCCAGGTTCCTCTGTCCATAGAATTCTCTAGGCAAGAATACTGAGTGGGTTGCCATTTCCTTCTCCAGGAAGGAATGACCTAGGGGTCGAACTGGGTCTCCTGCATTGCAGGCATATTCTTTACCAACTGAACCACCAGGGAAGCCCAAATATAGCATCAGTTCTGTTCAGTCGCTCAGTCGTGTCCGACTCTTTGCGACCCCATGAATTGCAGCACACCAGGCCTCCCTGTCCATCACCAACTCCCAGAGTTCACTCAGAGTCGCATCCATCGAGTCAGTGATGCCATCCAGCCATCTCACCCTCTGTTGTCCCCTTCTCCTGCCCCAATCCCTCCCAGCATCAGAGTCTTTTCCAATGAGTCAACTCTTCGCATGAGGTGGCCAAAGTACTGGAGTTTCAGCTTCAGCATCGTTCCTTCCAAAGAACACCCAGGGCTGATCTCCTTCAGAATGGACTGGTTGGATCTCCTTGCAGTCCAAGGGACTCTCAAGAGTCTTCTCCAACACCACAGTTCAAAAGCATCAATTCTTCCGCGCTCAGCCTTCTTCACAGTCCTACTCTCACATCCATACACGACCACTGGAAAAACCATAGCCTTGACTAGACGGACCTTAGTCGGCAAAGTAATGCCTCTGCTTTTGAATATGCTATCTAGGTAAAGTTAATTGGTTGACCAAAATGGTAATTTTTGTGTGCACCATTAAAAATTGAACTTCCACCGTCATATATTTGTGTCTGTATGCGGTTCTACCTTGGCCATGACTGAATAGCTCTAGCATCACAGCACCTTGGAGATAATATCCAGGTCTTTTCTTGGTGTATCATGAAGAAAAGACCACTGCTTATTTATTAACTTTTTAGTGATGGTAATTGCCCTTTGTGTATGGTTGTAAAATGGTAAAGAGCTACTCATAATATTTTATCATTATTCTGACATGCAAAATTTTGAATACTTGAAATTTACCCATTTATCCATCATGTCTTCTCAAATAAATAGTAATGATTAGCTTCAGTGGAGCCCTTTACTATGTCCTGATCACTGAGTGAGACAGTATTCATGTAGTATTCACCTATGAGGCAGGTTCTATTAAAACCCGTGTTTCCTTGTGGTTAAATGGAAGCACTAAGGAGTTAATAAAGCTGCTCAAGGTCATACAGCTGGTAAGCGGGGAAGCCGGAATTTGAATGCTTAACTTTTATGCTATGATGAATGAGTCAGAGCAAAGCTGTGGGTGTAAATGAAGGTTGATCGGAGCCTCAACTGAAGCGACTTAGCAGCAGCAGCACAACTGCTTTTGTAGACGCAGGTCCCAACCAATCTGTGCTCACTGCGGGACTGAAACATTGCTGAGCTTATGTGGACATCACTAGGGGACATTCACTGAGAGACTGAGTTGGCAGTGGAGGAGGAGGTCACCGAAAGGGAAGCAAGCTTCAGGAAGCAGCAGTTTGGTTCAGGGACAGTGGTCAGCATTGGAAGGCGGTTGTAATCCCAGCCAGCCCCACGACTGTCATCTAAGTGCTCTCTGACCCTCTGGCCTGCCCCTGTGCCTTCATGCATGAATTCTGGGGCAGGAGAGAGGATGCTGAGGGGCTGTGGGGAGAAGGATCAGTG
This sequence comes from Aepyceros melampus, assembly GCA_006408695.1. Lineage (NCBI taxonomy): Eukaryota > Metazoa > Chordata > Mammalia > Artiodactyla > Bovidae > Aepyceros > Aepyceros melampus. The sequence goes on from SJXQ01006506.1 coordinate 44,490, forward strand.
TGTGTCGGGGGGAGCTGAATAAGAGTATAAGAACTCTAGAATTTCCGTGGGAAGCACAGGTTGAAACAAGAGCGTCAGTATCTGTGTTGTTAGGGATGGAGAATGACATTTTAATGTTAGGAGAAACATGGAAACACTGGCCATGATAATGTGGGGAAGAGACTTTTCTACACTTACCCAACTCCAAGCCTCAGCTCCTCTCCGGTCCTACCCCAGTAGGCTCGGAGATGGGATAAAAAACCCTCTCTTGTTTTGTATCATAAACTTTTAAGGATGTATGACATACATGCAGAAGAATGCACTAGTTATAAATGGACAGCATAGTGAGTTTTCATGAAGTGGACACCATATGGAGACCAAGAGGCAAAACTTAAATGTATCCCCACAGCCCCCTCACTCTCCACCTCATTGTCTTGACTTCTCGTAGTGTATGTTAGTGGAAGATACTGCATTTTTCATATTTTTAATAAAATTAGTTCAAAGACCAATGAAAGTCTCCCAACTGCAAGCCTCCTTTTTTTCTAGTTGATAAAAGAATTTTCGGCAACCAAATTACTTAGTGATGGAAACTTTTCCAAAATGTTCTTTTAGAAGCATGAGTGTCTTTCAAAAAGCAAATACTTCCCCCCTTCATCTCCCTTATAAGAAACCCATTCCTGAGTTTCTGACTCAGGAAGCCTGGAGGCCCTAGAATTGGTATTTTTAAGAAGGTCCCAGGTGAATTGATGCTGCTAGTCTGCCTTGAGAGCCTTAACATGACTGCTTGAAGCTAAGAGCTAATGGGGAAAAGATGAATAGGTTTGCAAGACTCCAGGCTGGAAGCCAGAATTTATTTTAGCTGATGGGTAAGGAGTCACCTCGCCCTTTTTGGGTGAGGAATATGAAGGCCTGCCTATGCCAAAGATCGCACACTTGGCAGTCTCCTTCCAGAAGCTTCAAGTGTCTATGAGCAGTGCCTCTGTCACATTTCCCTTTGAGACCAACAAATATGTCACATGCACATCTTGAGAAACTGTTTAAGAGGGTCTCTTTTATTCATCATCTCCTAGGTGCAGATGATAATAGTTTATGCCGAATTGTTCTAATTTTCTTACTTTATATCTGAGATATATATGATTTATGTAAATATCACACTAATTAAAAATTTAAAAAATTCTATTCATCTATTTATTTTTGGCTGTGCCAGATGTTTGTTGCTGCATGGATTTTCTCTAGTTGCAGCGAGTAGGGACTATTCTTTAGTTGCAGTGCATGGGCTTCCCATTGTGGGAGCTTCTCTTGTTGCAGAGCTCTAGGGCTTGCAGGGGAGAAGGCAATGGCACCCCACTCCAGTACTCTTGCCTGGAAAATCCCATGGATGGAGGAGCCTGGTAGGCTGCAGTCCATGGGGTCGCCAAGAGTCGGACACGACTGAGCGACTTCACTCTCATTTTTCGGTTTTCTGCATTGGAGAAGGAAATGACAACCCACTCCAGTGTTCTTGCCTGGAGAATCCCAGGGACGAGGGAGCCTCATGGGCTGCTGTCTATGGGGTCACACAGAGTTGGACACGACTGAAGTGACTTAGCAGCAGCAGCAGGGCTTGCAGGCTTCAGTAGTTGCGGACCTGAGGTCAGTGCAGCTTCCAGGTTCTAGAGCACAGGCTCAGTAGTTGTGATGCATGGGCTTAGTTGTTCTGAGACATGTGGGATCTTCCCAGATCAGGATCGAATCCATGTAACCTGCATTGGCTGGCATATTCTTTACCACTGAGCCACCAGGGAAGCCCTTAATTTTAACATATATAAAATATCCTATATTTTCCTATTTATTATTATCCCTAAAAATCACTTCCTATTTATGTTGTAAATCTCATTAGGAGACAAGACCATTATGCTTGAATTTTAAAAACTATATTGCCATAACTCCCCACAGTATTTTAGAGCTTTTGTCGTTTGCTTTTTCTAGGCACTTGTTTTCATCAGGGTTCTGATTGATTAAATATTGCAGGGTGTTGTTTGCTTATGATACATCCACAATGAAGATACCAGTTATAGATCTGTAATTAAAGGGAGCAGACATTTGAAATGAAACATCAGTATTGATAAAAGAGAATTATGTGATGCTGATTAGATTGTGTGTGTGTGTGTGTGTGTGTGTGTGTGTTTATCGCTCAGGCATGTCCAACTCTTTGTGATCCCATGGACTGTAGCCTGCCAGGCTTCTATGTCCATGGAATTCTTTGGGCAAGAATACCGGAGTGGGGTGTTATTCCCTTCTCCAAGATTGCTTATATACTATATCTAATATTTGGGCTGAGTCAGAACTAGGGTCAGCCCCTTTTATCCTGTCACCTCAGTGACTTGCAATCTAGAAGAGGCTCTCTCTCAAGTGTCACCCAAAGTTGACTTATTGCGAATGAGCAGTTAGAATTCAATCTTGGAAACAAAGTTTTTTCTCAATGATAGGGTTACATGGAAAAACACTGTGTGGAGCACCGTAAGTTCTGTTGTAAATATTCTTTCAGTTTTAACGATAGGTGTTACTCTGGCCATGAAATCCTACCCATTATTTACAACTGTTCCTCTTGTTCTCACCTGGTGTGACAAAACAGTCACTCTGGAAACACAAGGCAAACTACTCTGATGCTCTCGGAGGGTTAAATACTGCTCACGACACCTGCTGGGATCTTATGCTAGACTTTACTGCAGGCCCCGGTTCCTTCCACTATGGAATTTACTCCTGCTGGTACTCACGCTCTTTGCCATGTACCTTTCAGTGACCTTTAACTATGGGAGGAGAGTCTCTCTCTACACTTGGCTTTTGGTTTAACATGTGCCTTGTTTAGGCTAATAGCATGGTCAGAAGTAATGAGGTGCTTGTTCCGAACCTAGGCCTCAGGAGGTCTAACGTGTTTCCGTCTGTTCTCTTGCACCTCCCATCACCATGAGAGAACATCTGGGATAGCCTATCGATCCCAGCATATGACACATGGATCTTAATTGCCCTTTCTAAGTTGTACTGGCCAAACCCAGCTTAAAGCAGAGCCACCATTCAATCCTCAGATACATGAGCAAGCTAAGCCTAGTTCAGTTGATCTCCCGCTGACTGTAGATGTATGAGCAAGCCTCACTGCGATCAGCAGATTCAGACAATTGAGCCAAGCCTAGATCAGCCAATCTGTGGCCAGCTCACAGACTGCATAAGCTATAATAGATGATTGTTTTTCTAAGCCACCGAGTCTTGAGGTGCTTTGTTATGCAGCTGTAGCTGATTAATATGTTTTCTGATGCCAAAGAAATCACCAAAATATGACAAAAAAGGAAATAGAAATTGATTGTGTGGAGAACTGAAAGCTAATGTCATACATTTCTGTGTAAAAGATACATCAGTAGTAAAAGGAACGGGATTTCAAAATAGGAAAAAAAGCAAAATGAACAAAATGTTTAGAGACAAGGATTAGCCGAAGGTAAGATAAGATTAGATATATCATTGAACAAAAGCATATAGAATAAATGTGCAGTGGATGGTAAAAAAAAAATTCTGTCTGAGGATTCTGGAAAATCTTCAGGCTTCCTAATTAAATTACCAAACGATATACTTTCTGGAAAAAAAGATCTACTTGAGGAGACAGAAGGCAAAAATGTTGAAATTTTTACTTAAATAATAACTCATTAATTCAACCCAATGACTGCTAATTTCTAGGCATGAAATGTTCATAAAATGGCTGTAATTGAAGGTATTTTGCTCCAATAGAGTAAAATTTAATCTTAAATCCATGGCATTTAAACTTATTTGTATGAGATTCTGGTAAATGCTTTCTGGACAACGTCAGTCCTAGAAATGTGTGACCTTTTGTTTGTTTTTGCTCAATATGGATACCATGAGGGAAAACATGAGCTCACTGGATCAGTATGACTGAAACAGCTTATATTTTTGTAGTCCATTCCTAATTTGCAGTGTATTTTCTTATTGACAATGTTGTTGATATTATTATCATCCTTACTTTATAAGTAAAGTAAATTACTTGAGGCTCAAAGAACTTAAGTGGCTTGGGATTCAGTTATTTCTGGCTCTGGTTTCAGGTACTGACGTGTCCATCAGCATTGCTCTTTTTAAAAAAATATTTTTTTATTCATTTATTTTTGGCTGTGCTGGGTCTTCCTTGTTGCATGGGCTTTTCCCTGGTTGCAGGGAGCAGGGGCTACTCTCTAGTTGCAGTGCACGAGGTTCTCATTCCCATGGCCCCTCTTGTTGCAGAGCACAGGCTGTAGGGTGCATGGGCTTTAGCAGCTGCAGCATGTGGGCTCAGCAGTTGGGGCTCTTGGGCTCTAGAGCGCAGGCACAGTAGTTGTGGTACACAGGCTTAGTTGCCCGGCGGCAAGTGGGATCTTCCCAGACCGGGGATTGAACCCATGTCTCCTGTATTGGTGGTGCAGAGGTTAAAGCTTCTGCCTGCAATGTGGGAGACCTGGGTTCGATCCCTGGGTCAGGAAGATCCCCTGGAGAAGGAAATGGCAATCCACTCCAGTATTCTTGCCTGGAGAATCCTGTGGACAGAGGAACTTAGTGGGCTACAGTCCACGGGTCGCAGAGTCGGACACGACTGAGCGACTTCACTTTTCACTTTCTCCTGTATTGGCAGGCAGATTCTTCACCACTTAGGCTCCAGCGAAGTTCAGCATTGCTCTTTTAAACATAAATGTTGGAGACAAGCTTGAAGCAATTCTTCAATCTGAATTATAGGAGTTAAGATGGAAATATTACCATTCTGACATAATTCTTTTTAAAAAAATTATTTATTTTAATTGGAGGCTAATTACTTTACAGTATTGTAGTGGTTTTTGCCATACATTGACATAATCAGCCATGAGTGTACATGTATCTCCCATCCTGAACCCCCCTCCCACCTTCCTCCCCATCTCATCCCTCAGGGTTGTCCCAGTGCACTGGCTTTGAGTGCCCTGTTTCATGCATCGAACTTGGACTGGTGATCTATTTCACCTATGGTAATATACATGTTTCAATGCTATTCTTTCAAATCATCCCACCCTTGCCTTTTCCCACAGAGTCCAAAAGTCTGTTCTTTACATCTGTGTCTCTTTTGCTGTCTCACATATAGGGTCATTGTTACCATCTTTCTAAACTCCATATATATGCATTAATACACTGTATTGGTGTTTTTCTTTCTGACTTACTTCACTCTGGGCTCCAGTTTCATCCACCTCATTAGAACTGATTCAAATGCAGTCTTTTTAATAGCTGAGTAATATTTCATTGTGTATATGTACCACAACTTGCTTATCCATTCGTCTGCCAATGGACATCTGGGTTGCTTCCATGTCCTGGCTATTGTAAACAGTGCTGCGATGAACATTGGGGTACATGTGTCTCTTTCAGTTCTGGTTTCCTCAGTGTGTATGCCCAGCAGTGGGATTGCTGGGTCATAAGGCAGTTCTATTTCCAGTTTTTTAAGGAATCTCCACACTGTTCTCCATAGTGACTGTACTAGTTTGCATTCTCACCAACAGGTAAGAGTGCTCCTTTTTCTCCACATCCTGTCTAGCATTTACTGTTTGTAGACTTTTTGAGCAGCCATTCTGACTGGCATGAGACGGGACCTCATTGTGGTTTTGATTTGCATTTCTCTGATAATGAGTGATGTTGAGCATCTTTTCATGTGTTTGTTAGCCATCTATATGTCTTCTTTGGAGAAATGTCTGTTTAGTTCTTTGGCCCATTTTTTGATTGGGTCATTTATTTTTCTCATATTGAGCTGCATGAGCTGCTTGTATATTTTTGGGATTAATTCTTTGCATTCTGACATAAGTCTGAGAGAACTCTTTAAGCTCTGAAATAAGATACATTAGAAATGGTTAAAGGGGAAGGAGGCTCAAGAGGAAGGGGATGTATGTGTGTATATATATAAAACTGATTCACATTGTTGTACAGAAGAAACTAACACAATAAGACAATTATATTCTAATTAATAAATAAAAAAAGAAGTGGTTAGGAATTCTGGGGAAATATTCAATATAGACTATTCTGAGAGAGCTAAAAATCTGTCATATATTTAGAGTGTTAGATTGAATAACACTCAGCATTTAAATTGTTTGGTTTTGGCACTTGGATGCACATTGCTTTTTTCAGTATATTTTATGGATATGTCTTATCTACTCATATGATTATTCTACACATATATTTCCCCAATTTCTTAGAAGGAGCCAGAAATTCTCTTGGGGCCTTTCACTAATGTTAGTTTTCTTTATCCCACAAATTTATTTTAAAGGATGTCTGGCCCACTGCAGGTAGGAAACAAACATTTGTAAAATCAATAAGCATGGCCATGCTAAGGGGCTGCTTGCTGCCAGCAGTAATTGTGAATCTGTGTGATAAAAATAGACTGCCATTGTGCTAGTGCCTCACATATGTTATTTCCATTCATCTTTATAACAATACCATCCAGTAAGCATTCTTTTCCCTATTTGCAGATGAGGAAAATGAGGCTCAGAGAGATTAAGCCATTTGCCCAAACTTGCACAGCGTTAAGTGGCCAAGGCTAGATTCATATCTGTGTTTGAAAGACCAGAAGCCTAAAATTGTTTGTCTCTAGCTCTTTTCCTGGGTTGGGAAGATCCCTTGGAGAAGGGAAAGGCTACCCACTCCAGTATTCTGGCCTGGAGCATTCCATGGACTGTATAGTCCATGGGGTCCCAAAGAGTCGGACATGACTGAGTGACTTTCAACTTTCACAGCTCCTTTCCTCAACAGATCAAGAAACCTCAGCTGTTTCCATATCATTTCTGTAAAAGGGAAGAAAATAATGAACTGTAAAGTGCAGTTTTTATTGTGTTCCTTTATGTTTAACCTGAAGCAGATCTTGCAGGTGGGCCCCAGAGACCTTAGTCTTGGTCCAAGCTCAGGGCTTTCCCCACCCATCTTCTACTGTTTCTTTCTTATTTTTTTTTTTAATTTAGTATAGTTGCTTTATAATGTTGTGTTAGTGTCTGTAGTACAATGCAGTGAATCAGCTATATGTATACATATATCTCCTCTCTCACGAGCCTCCCTCCCACTCCCACCATCCCACCCGTGTAGGTCATCACAGAGCGCTGAGCTGATCTCTCTCTATACACTTGACTCTTTCTTCATGCCCATGAGCTGACACTTGATGATTGCTCACAAACATGCATTCTGATGAAACTCAGAGCTTTCTCAGATGCTTGCTTGCCCGTGGCTCTTTAGAGATTTTCTAGCAGCTGAGTGCTCTGGACAAACCTCCCCTCCTCACTTCCCCCTTAGCATGTCATGCTTCTAGACTTGGCCTGGTTTGTGGGATGGTGTAGCTGGGTGGGAAAGGGGAGCAGCAGTAGAGGAATATAATTTCAGAGGACCTTCCAACAAAGATCTAGATGGTGGGCACAGTAGCTGAGCTGGGGTTGGATGTGAAATATTTGGTGACCCCCAGTTATTTTAGTATAACTTTTCTTTAAGCTTGTGAACCCTTTGTCTTCCTATGAGAATATCTTCTGTGATATAGCTAAAGGGGCAAGCTGGAAGTGACTGGGACCTTGCTGATGTGAAACCCAAACTAATATATATATTGTTGATTGCTAGGATTCTGGAAAGAAGGAAAAGGCCAGCTGACAGATAACCCTGGACTTCCACCAAGACTCTATTTTCCACTCATTAAAAATAGGAACTAAATTTGGTATGAAACCACCAAACAAAATTCAACCAAAGAATGCAGTGTCCATGTTTTTATACTGGCATTGCAGTCATCCCACAAGCCAATGATAATAATTTCCCAAGTAGACTTTGGCCAGGTCTAGGCCTTTTGCCTTAAGCATGTTTCCCTCTTGATGTCATACTGTCTCCTCTTTGGCATTTTACTAGATCTTGTGGGTCTCCGCCAAGGGCACCAGACAGCTTTCTGTCAGGAGTTTTTCCAGGCTAGGAGCCAAAAAAGTGGCTTGGGGTTGTCCAAAACCTCCTTAACTGTTCTTTTCAGCCTCATCAGTTATAATAGAGGTGAGAGGGTGCAGGACACAATGGCTTATGTCATTGAGTGGGTTTGCTAACCGTTTATTAATTGGCAACATAAAGAAATCTGTTAGAAGAATGTGACTTGTTACTAGCAGCATGCAAGTTATGTCTAGCAGGAAGAAACTAAGAATTGGAATTGGGAAATAATTTCCAGTTTGACCTGTCTTCACCAAAGGAAGGAAAATCTTCTGGTTTCACCAGTGTGAAAGCTCCAATTGCAACCAACAATCAGCTTGATATTTGAGTCCTGTGTTCATTGTGGTTTTCACGTTGTGTGAAGTCGCCCAGACTTACATTGTAACACAGACATCGCACTGGAGCTTTCAGACCCAAGATGGAAAGTTGAGCTGCCTATCAGTAAGCAATATTTTTAAAATCTTGGAGCCTTTTCATCATGACGTCATTTGGGTTCACAGCTCAGATTGCTTCCTAGCTGATATTCTTTCCATCCAGAATTGCAACGTGCGCCTTGTGGTGCTTGGGAAATGCCTTGAGACTTTCACTCTGCTTTTACTTATAAATAGATTTCCACCATTACCATATAAATCAAGTTAAGATTAAGTCACCTTGTATTAGTATCCAGAATATTACCATAAATTGGGATGTGGAATAAGCTATAATGAGACCAAACTCAGTTAGTGGACACAAAAATATGAGCAGCTAACACACAGACTCACAGTTTATTCAGTTAAAAATATTGTTTTAGTTAAAAATATTGTTTTAATTAAAAATATTTTTTTTAATTCCATTTCATCTAGCTCAAATTAACTTGCTTAGGTTTCCATTTTGTATCATTTCTTTTAGGGAGATTTGAAAATCATCAATTGCCTCCTGGGGTTATTTAATTTGAATTTTGAATTGCCTGTTTATCTACAGGATACCTGAAGTTGATAGTTTACATTGAAAGCACAGTTCAAAAACAGGCAAGCAGCCTCAGAATAAATACTCCAACTTATTTTTTTCATAGATTGCTTAAATTATGTTATATTCAACTGTGTAGAGACAAACAGAGAGTGCCTTTAGCAAGATGAGCCATCGCTTTATTTTTAAAGCTCGCTTATGTCAACGCTTTCTATCCATGGCTAGGTTAGCCACCATTATTCAGGGGTGAGATCAGAGTCCTTTTCTTTCCTAGAGCTGCTTGCCATTTTCTCCACACCTGCCTTACAAGTGACAGCTCTGTGGGTGTCCTCATAAATTACAAATCATGTGCCTTGGTCCTGATGCCTTGGGACAGGCACAAAGTTAGAAACTGTCCTGTAACTTTAGAACTGTAGCTGCAGGATGGGACAGCTGAGTAGAGAACAGAGATGCACATCAGCAGGGGTTCTGTTAAGACACTATCAAGCCCCCTGCCTGAGGCTGGTGGACAGTTTGTCCAATTTGTGCTGGAAACTCAGTAGAAGTTTTCAAGGAAATGGGATGGTCAGTAGGCTAAGGGGATGGGAGGATGCATCTGAAAGGGAGGGTTTTTTCCTTTTAGGGTAATAATCAGGTCTGTGATCATGTGGTAAAAATATACTCCCATTCAGCATCCTCACTTTGTTTAAAAACTTACTGGATTTGCTGAGACTGATGACATTCTGATTTCTGAATAGAAAAAGGATTTAAATTTCCTCCTTTTAAATTTCTCCTCCCATAGATTTCATAATAAAAGTAGACATAAGAACAGCCAAAAATGTAAATGTATATAATGAATAACTTTCCACATAATTTTTCCTAGATATACCAGGTAACTGATACACCTATAAGGAAGCATGATATATCAGTTAGCTCTAGCTGTGTAACAAATCACCCCCAAAGCTTACTGACTTAACAAAATCATTTATTATTTCTCATGAGTCCACAGTTCTGATGGTCAGTTTTCCTAGTCTGAGCTGCAGTCAACTGAACTCATTCAGGAATCCATGATCAATAGCAGGTCCCTAGAGAGCACTCTTAATCTTGGCCAAATTGTCTCATATATCTAGGGTTTCAGTTAGGACAGCTGAGCAGATCTGACTTTGTTCCACATATTGCAAATTTACCTGAGCATATAATCATTGTGAAAGTTTAGGAATATAAAGACAGTAGATATGCAATAAATGTGCAAAAGCTTTATAAAGTCTCTGCTTATGTCAATTTGCTACTGCCCAATTGCAAGAAGATCCAACCAGTTCATCCTAAAGGAAATCAGTACTGAATATTCATTGGAAGGACTGATGCTAAAGCTGAAACTCCAATACTTAGGCCACCTGATGCAAAGAACTGACTCCTTGGAAAAGACTCTGATGCTGGGAATGATTGAAGGCAGGAGGAGAAGGGGATGACAGAGGATGAGATGGCTGGATGGCATCACCGACTTGATGGACATGAATTTGGGTGAACTCTGGGAGTTGGTGATGGACAGGGAGGCCTGGCGTGCTGCAGTCCGTGGGGTCGCAAAGAGCTGGACATGACTGAGTGACTGAACTGAACTGAACTGAACTGGCTGAAGCAGATCATACAGCAAATCCCAGAGTTAGTGTGGGAGGAAAAGTGTAGATACATGAACACATCACAAACAGATTTTTTTTTTTTTTTTGGTATTTCGCACGTGGCAAACAGCCTAACTCTTCCAACTGAATTATTAACGTAATAGAATGTTATGATTAGAGCTGTACTGACCAAGAACTGTGGAGGCAGTCTGAAAGACCGCTCCACTTCCCCAACCCCCACTGACCTGTCAGATGTTATTCTTCCACCTAGAATAAGTTTATTTATAATATTAGGACTAAAACATAAAGGTCATGTCTTTGAAATTCCTTAGTTGTATTACAACAGCAAATCTTGGTTATTTTTGCCTTTTTAAATGAAGAAAAAGGTTAGAAGGAGGGTTAAGGGACTCTCTTCCCCACCCCCACCTCGCACCTGAAATATGTGTTTTCCAGGGATGGAAGCTGCAGTTGACCTGCAGTGATATTTAATATTCATTCCTAGGATAAATCAGGCGCTTTGCTGATGCTACGCTTAGCAAGGAAAAAATTAATCAAGTTTTCTGACATATGGGTTTTACCAGGTGTCTAGTTTGGTCTTGATGTTAGAGGATTTTCTCTTTTGCCCCCTGCTAGAGTGGAACCAAGGCTTAGGGCCACACAGGCAGACATGCTGTATGTTCTGATTTAGAAGCAGACCTCATCTTCTCCAAGACAGAGCAAAATTGTTCATGGCCTTGATGAGCTCCACCTGCCCCGTTTCTCTAGTGTGGTAGAGGCAATTTCATCTACTGACCACCCAGTGTGTGTGTGTGTGTGTGTGTGTGTGTGTATACACACACTTGTGTGTGTATGTTTAAACTAATAATTGTATAATGGTCAGTGTTTCTCTCTCTGGGACAACACTCTGTCCTGGGAATCTGAAAGCTGGGTGACAGTTTAGAGCTCTCAGTGTAGGGACCAGCAGCCTCAGGAACATCTGTGAACTTGTTTTAGGTGCAAAGTCTGGAAGCCTCACCCCATTCCCACTGAATCTGAAACTCTGAGTGGAGGAAGAGATCAAGCGATCTGGTCTGTGTTTTAGCAGACCTTCCAGGGGATTCTGATGCTTGCTAAAGTCCAGGGGATGCTGATGCTTGCTAAAGTCCAGGGGATGCTGATGCTTGCTAAAGTCCAGGGGATTCTTATGCTTGCTAAAGTTGGAAATCACTCATTTGGAGCTTCCGTAGCTGCGCTGTCCGGTGTGGTAGCCACTACCCACCTGTGGCTATTTACATTGACATTACTTAAAACTTAAAATTCAGTTTCTCAGCCACACTAGCTATGTTTCAAGTGCTCAATAACCACATGTGGCCAGAGGTGACTATATTGCATGGTGCAAATCTGGAGAATTTCATCTATCACTGTAGTTCTGTTGCACAGTTCTCTCCTATAGCGTTTCAAGTCTCCAGCTAACACTCTGGGACTCTCATTCCTTCAAGTACTCCTCTCCAAGGCGCTTCTCTTTTCAACTAGGGGGTCTTGACTTGTAATCTCCGGGGTCTTTTATTATCGTGGGTATCTTGTACATATGATGGCTTCCTTTCCTCCTTGTCTAATGTTCTAATTGGCACACGGTGGCGCTAGCAGTAAAGAACCTGCCTGCCAATGCAGGGGACATAAAAGAGACGTGGGTCTGATCCCAGGGTTGGAAAGATCCCCTGGAGGAAGGCATGGCACCCTACTCCAGTATTCTTGCCTGGAGAATCCCATGGATAGAGGCACCTGGTGGGCTACAGTCCATACGGTCCCAAAGAGTTGGACATGTCTGAAGCGACTTAGCAGCAGCAGCATGCTTGACAATGGAATTAATTTCCATCATTAAAAATTGGGATTATTTCTTACACAAAAATTTTCATATATCTCCAAAAAAATTGGCATATCTGGCCGCCAGGACTTCTACTTGCCTGTAATCTGCTGGGCTGGGCAGCAGTTTCCCCCTCTAGTTGGGTGTGTGCGCTCCAGTTTGCCCCAAGCCTCTACTCAATTCACTCATTTATGGTCCCTGCCTCACACCTCACTTGGATTCTGGATTGCCTGATATAGGCTTCCCATCTTCTCTTCCTTAGTTCTTCATTTCAGGGGCCACGGGATTCTCAAAATCTCTGTAAAAGTCTCTGACAAGTTCTCTGATGACAGGTTGGATTGTAGTTCCTTGATGAAATAAGTTTTTTTAAGAGAACTTTTAACAGGACACCCAAGGTAACTGAAAGAAGCCGATCAGTTAGCTGAGAGAGATATGTTCACAGACACCATCTCACTTCCGAGGTAGGATCCATGACCACTAACTTCCGTTTGACTCAAGGCAAGTCTGTCCGGGTTGCACTGAGGAGTCTTTAAGACTTTTTGGGCAGGGCCTGCCTCAGGAAGCAAGAGCACTTTACAAAAACCCTGGAGAAATCTTCATGTGTCTTTATAGAGAGCAGAACAATCTGACAGAAATGTGTATAATGCAAATGGAAATCTTGAATTACAAAAGAGAAGCTGGAGCTGTATTTTAAAAATTGAAGTATAGTTGATGTACAATATGATGATGTTAGTTCCAAGTGTACCGCTTAATGGTCTGGCAGTCAGATACATTAGGAAATGATCAGCGCCACAAGCCTAGTAACCATCTGTTACCAAACAAAATTATGGCAATGTTTTTGCCTATATTTCTTATGCTATATATTATATTCCTGTGATTTGCTTATTTTATACCTGGAAGTTTGTACTTCTTAAAGAGCACCTCCTATTTTGTTCACCCCCTAACCCATACCTCTTACCAGTGGCAGTTACCAGTTTGCACCTGTCTGTATCTGTAAGTCTGATTCTGTCTTATTTGTTTATGTTTTGTTTTCTCGATTGTACCTATTAAGTCAGATCATACAGTAACTGTCTTTCTCTGCCTGACTTATTCACTTAGCATCATACCCTCTAGCTCCGTCCATGTTGTCACAAAAAACAAGATTTTATTCACATTTATGGCCAAGCAATGTTCCATTGCATGTATTAATATATAGCCCACCTTCTTTATCTTTTTATCTGTCAGTGAACATTTAGGTTGCTTCCATATCTGGCAACTGTATATAATACTGTGATAAGCTTAGAGGTACATATATCTTTTCAAATTAGTGTTTTTGTTTTCTTCAGTTAACTACCCGGAAGTGGAATTGCTGGACCATATGGTGCATGAATGCATGTGAATCACTTCAGTTGTGTCCAACTCTTCGTTGCCTAATGGACTGTAGCCTGCCAGGCTCCTCCGTCCATGGTATTCTCCAGGCAAGAATACTGGAGTGGATTGCCATTTCCTTCTCCAAAGGATCTTCCCGACCCAGGGATCAAACCTGTGTCTCTTAAGTCTCCAGCATTGGCATGCAGGGTAGTTTTATTCTTAATTTTTTGATGAAGCTCCATTTTGTTTTCCTTTTTAGTTGCACCAATTTACATTCCCATTAACAGTTTATGAGGGTTCCTTTTTCTCTGCATTCTCAAAAACACTTACTATTTGTTGTGTTTTTTAATGATGGTTATTCTGAAGGTGTGATGTGGTAGCTCATTGTGGTTTTGGTTTACATTTCCCTTACGATCAGTGATGTTGAGCACCTTTTCATGTGCCTGTTGGCCATTTGAATACCTTCTTTGGAAAAAAATGTCTGTTTAGGCCTTTGACCATTTTAAGATTTTAATATTTCATTTTTTGTGGTATGGAATTGTGTACACTCTTTATATAATTAAATATTAACCTTTTATCAGATATATCACTGCAAATACTTTCTCCCATTCAATAGATGGCCTTTTCATTTTGTTGATGATTTCTTGAGGAAACAGATTAAAAAAAATACTGTTAATACTGATGTCAAAGTTTACTACCCATGTTTTTATGTTTTTTTCCTATGAGTTTTATGGTTTCAGTGCTTAAATTTAGGTCCTTAATCTATTTTGATTCTAGTTTTACACATGGTATAAGAAAATGGTCCAGTTTTATTTTTTGTATATAGCTATCTAATTTTCCCAACAACATTTATTAAAAGACTGTCTTTCCCCCCTTGTATACTCTTGCCTCCTTTGTAGAGACTGATTGACCACAAAAGCATAGGTTTTTTTTTTTTCTGGGTTTTGTATTCTGTACCATTGGTGTATGTTTCAGCCTTTGAGCCAGTACCATACTGTTTTGATTACTGATTCCTATGAGTTTTATGGTTTCAGTGCTTAGATTTAGGTCCTTAATCTATTTTGATTCTAGTTTTACACATGGTATAAGAAAATGGTCCAGTTTTATTTTTTGTATATAGCTATCTAATTTTCCCAACAACATTTATTAAAAGACTGTCTTTCCCCCCTTGTATACTCTTGCCTCCTTTGTAGAGACTGATTGACCACAAAAGCATAGGTTTTTTTTTTTTCTGGGTTTTGTATTCTGTACCATTGGTGTATGTTTCAGCCTTTGAGCCAGTACCATACTGTTTTGATTACTGTATTTTTGCAGTATAATTTGCAAAAAGGGAGTATGGTGTCTTCAACTTTGTTCTTTTTTAAGATCAATTAGGATATTCAAGGTATTTTGTAGCTCCATACAAATTTAAAAATATTTTGTTTTAGTTCTGTTAAAAAAAATGCCATTGGCATTTTGATAGGGATCACACTGAATCAGTAGATTTCTCTGGCCAAGGTCAGAGTCATTGTTGGAAGGCACTACCATAGGTTGTGGATATATGAGTGTAAACAATAAGGAAATCAATCCATAGTAATGTTTAAGAAATACATAAAATAATTATATTTTATACATTGAAATATAGTAAAGAGGAGATGATGCTTTTCTCCAAGGGCATATTATAAACTCAGTCCAGTTTAGTGAATCCTATTTGATCACTATTTTCTCTAGGCTGTAAAACTGGGATAATAATACCTACTGCATGGTATTTTTTTGAGAACTGTGTGAAATAATTAACATGCAGTCTTTTCACCAGGCCTGGAACAAAGTCATCCTCAGCATTCACTTATTTCTTTTTTCTACCTTTCTCCTGTCTCTAGACTCTTTAGTTTTTCACTATTTAACTATGTTATATATTGAGAGACTATTGAGAGATATTTCAGTGGCAGAATAGATGTATTTCAGAGATGAATCACTGACTTAGACATACAGAGATAGTATCACCTTGAAATGCCTTAAAAAGAAAATTCTCGTATTGTATAACATCAGTGAAAAGCACAACTCATCATTATTACATATCACAGTCTTTGCCAGGAATTGTGGTCACATTCTGATCCCACGTACTTTGTTTTATGTGAAGATGTTGCTTAGTAACCTTGTATTAATGGAAAATGGGCAAGAAAGCTGTCTCAGGCATTTCTAACTCAAGTCAATACCACTATATCCTTGGTATGAAATTGGGAAATTCTACTCAAGGTCAATGGACTAAATAACATTCTTCCTTGATTCCAGCCTTTTTCTCTGTAACACATGATTTAAACCTGAAACATTAACTACTAAGCAGGTCTAAATCATCATTAAATTCAGGTTGAATATCTTACTGTTCTTTGGGACTTTGCACTTTTCTTGAGAAATAATAAATGCTGAAAATGGGTGGATCATTTGAAGTTTAGCAACTGTTATAGAAAGTCCAGTTAAAAAAGATTTAGTTGAAAAAAAAAGATTTAATTGAAAAGTCAAAGGGGAAGACATTGCCTCTATATTTGTTTATAAAGGATATTAGTAATCCATTTAGCATTTATTCAAGTTTATAAAATTTTATACATTCAATTTGATTAATATTTATTGAGTGTCTTTTGAGTGTAAGTTATTGTGCCAGCACTAACTATGCTGAAACTCACAGGAAGGTCCTCATTGTACAGGTCAGTTAAAAGCATTAATGACAAGACAATGCAGTGATGGTGAACTAGCAAACCCCTAACTCACGATTAATATGTTGAGCGTCACGATTGCTTTGTGTCCTCTGTTCAGATATTCAGTCTCCACAATGGCCTGGAGTCAGCTAGGCTCTTATTGATAAATAAGAGAAGGGTTGATTGATTGAAAAATGTACATGGCTTTGTTTCAGAATACTCATGAATGACTGTGATTATTGACTGGTCAAGATTAGGTCTCATTTCTATTCTGCTGTTTTGTGATGGTAGGAACTGGCCAAGTAGGACCCAGGACCCCCTTTTGTTTGGGATGGCAAATAATCCACTATGATTATTATTCCACTGTGATGATACAAAATGCTGCTGCTGCTGCTAAGTCGCTTCAGTCGTGTCCGACTCTGTGTGACCCCATAGACGGCAGCCCACCAGGCTCCCCTGTCCCTGGGATTCTCCAGGCAAGAACACTGGAGTGGGTTGCCATTTCCTGCTCCATGAGACAAAATGGGAGTGAGTGATTTCTCAAATTAAAATAGGAATGAGAGGATGTAGGAATGGATACTGGTTGGATAAAATAGGACATGTCTAGTTTTCAACCATACGGCATCTAGCAACTGCAATGATTTTGTGTTATCTGTAACTCTCAGAATATTGTGTTCTCTTTCAACATTAGAGTTACAAAAATCTACTCCTGCTTTTAGACCTTCTCAAATTTCACTTTTTCCTTGATGACCTGCCCACTTTTCTGAAGCAAAATAAGGCATTGGTCATACACTATCTGACAGATGCTTAGCTCATAGAGGCTATATTTCACACATCTTCAAAGCTGCAACAGCAGGAAGACATCATCCCTACACTGCAGCATCTCAAAGGCCTCCAGTCTTGGCTTCTAGGCAATTAGACTTTTGCTTCTGTCAATGAGAAGGGATTCAGCCTACCCTGATGAAGGGGTCCAAGAAAATCTTTCCAGTGCAGGGGCATGACTTTCCCACCTCTCCTTTCAAAGGATTTTTCCTTCCTATTGCCATGCCTGTTTACATCTTCTAATGGATTTGCAGAGATATATTCACCTCTTCTAGCTAGCTTGTTCATCTCACTAAATTCAGACATAAAATTTGAATACACAAAGGTTACTATAAGGTGCAAATTAGAAATCAACAAAAGAAGAAATATTTTCCTTTGGCGGGTAAAGTGCTGCTATCTTAGGTGAGTGCTTATAAAAGTAGACCTTGAGACAAAGATGTGAGTGCAAGTAGCTACTTGTTTGGAGTCTAAAAAATAAAATCCCTTCTCTTGCAGAAGTGGAGAAGACAGATACTCAGATGTGTGATTGGCAAACAGAGAAGTCGAGGCAAATTCTACTGATACAAGTAATTAACAAAATTCTCCAGTTTCAACCCCACCCTCACATCTATTGCCTTCCCCAGCTCCAAACTCTGAGCCTTTCTTGGGCTTGTGTTTCATCTGCATTTCACCCTTAGCACTTCAGTTAGGCTTCCTTAGCTATATGACAATGCCCACTTGTCCACTTATTTTCCATCTTTCAAATGATGTTGGCACTTCTTAAATATTTTTGTCTCTTTTCCCATTTGCAAACTAAGTTATAAATCCTTTGTATTGTTCTATAGTATTGTCTAAGGAGGACACAGAGATAGAATACATAGGTACAGCTGGATATAGATATGGACACAAACATAGATACAAGTGACTTCCCTTGTGACTCAGTCGGGAAAGAATTCACCTGCAGTACAGGAGTCCACCTGCAATGCAGAAGACCTGGGTTTGATTCCTGGGTCGGGAAGATCCCCTGGAGAAGGAAATGGCAACCCATTCCAGTATCCCTGCCTGGAAAATCCCATGGACAGTGAAGCCTGGCAGGCTACAATCTATGGGTTGCAAGAACTGGACATGATTTAGTGACTAAGCCAGCACTGTAGATATATAAAGAGGCAGAGAAGAGTTTGGCCATGGTGCTAAGCTGGAGACAGCTCATATTGTCTGAAGTATACATCTAAGCAATAGTGGACATCTTTAATTCCTATGATCTAGTGGACACAAATGTTGGGATGACTATATAATAATTAAGGGAGCATATAGTCATACAAATATTTGTGGCCCCTAGATCCTGGATTAAGTAGTCTCCTACTTTCTTACCAGGTAGAGTAGAAAACAATTTTGTTAAAATTAAAAGAAGGAGCTATTGAATTTCCATTCCCTGTGCTTGAAACATAGACAAATAATAAGCCATGGTTTTAGTGGCATTTGGGAAAGGAGAGGGATGTACACACACATATACACACAAGTATGCATATACACTAATTTTTTCTGAAACTTAAACATCTTTGAGGGTTCTATTTTCTGTAAAAATAGAATTTATTGAATTTTTCAAAGAAGTCACTATTTCTGGTTTCCTCTCTATTAGTGCGGTAAGGGAATAGGGGCATAACGAGAAATTCATCTAGAATGAAAGCCGAAGCCTTGAGCCAGGGTACGTATCTTTTCACGGACCCAGCTGCTCAGGAAACATCAGACTGAGATATGTCCAAATACATCAATTTGGTCTCTTATCCTGGGCTTAAATTTACCAAGCGTTAGTGAATGTCACTGCAGTTCCCAGAGACTAAAGAGGCATCAACTTCTCTATGTAGCCTGTAAGCCTCCTTGTAAGAAAACCATTATTCTGCTACTCAATTAACTGCTATGGAGACAGAGAACTATGTGCCCAGGAGAGAAAACCTTCCTTTGTGGGCTAATCAAAATCCAATGGCTTCTGAAAAGGGCTTGAAAAGATCTTTAATTAGGAAGGAGAACTAAATTTGGCATTCAAGGAAACGGTGTACAAGTCTAACAATAAAGGCGTAAAGAATAAAGTCTACAGACTATAAGGAGGTCTGGGCTCTTCCTGATGTACCCACTAAAGCTTCTGAGCTCCATATGTATCTCTAATTACTGTTTAACCATTTGAATTTGATGGTAGAGTTCTTAGGATCCTTTTAATATGTTTATCCCTCTGGTTTTTTTTTAACCGCCACCCCCGCAAGAACAATGCATCAAACCAGGAATGGGAAACAGAGGGGCAATTTATGTATTAAATTGTTATAAGTAAACAATTTTGAGGAACGTGGGATGTTCCATATCTTAACAACCATTTGAAGATGGCTTTTTGACTTCAGCCTTTAGGGATAGTTAGATAGATCATTAATGTTACTTATGCAAATGATCAAAATATTACTTATTTCCTGGGTCAAAATCATTCTAATTATCTATGGATTGGACAGACCACTTATCTTGTGTGAAAAGATGGAAAGAACACAGAAGTTAAATGCAAAGAGTTTGAAGCTGATGGGGTCGATAATCATATGCAGATTCCCCTTGGATTTCTATTCTGCCTATATCCACAGAGTAACTGGAAGGGTCTCTGTTAAAACAGGGTGTGAATCTGATCTGGAAAAGCCTCTATGAAATGCAACTAAGTATAAGAAAAAGCTCTTTTGCATTTTATAAGTAGGGGCTTCAGAGTAACATTTAATCACAATTTTTGTTTTTGTGCTTTTCTTTCACCCCATAGATCATTTCCCAAAGACCTAAACTCCCAACTTCACATACTTGAAATGTAAAAATAATGAATTGGATAGGGATTTTTGTTCTGCGATTAATGATTAGTGTTTTGATCAACTTGTGTTAGTTTATATATTTTATTGGCAGTTCAAATTGTAAAGCTATCTTAGAATAAAACTTGATTACTTTAATAAAGAAACTACTACTGTTCTAGTAGTATAATGTTGATAGTTTGTTTACCTTGCATGTGAGAATCCAGAGAAGGTGACCCAATTTGGTGGATCTTTCTGCTTCATGATCATTCAGCCACCACGGTCCTATGCCTTTTATATTCTGCTATCCCTTAAGGCATTGTTTGCATTA
The DNA here is from genome assembly GCA_006408695.1 of Aepyceros melampus. Taxonomy (NCBI): domain Eukaryota; kingdom Metazoa; phylum Chordata; class Mammalia; order Artiodactyla; family Bovidae; genus Aepyceros; species Aepyceros melampus. The sequence continues at coordinate 64,775 of SJXQ01006506.1, forward strand.
GTCAAAACTAAGTTATTGTTATAGTAGGGTGCAGCTGGCAAAAGAACAGCTCTTTATTGTCCCAAGAAGCCAGTCCTACGTGGCACATGACTTCTATTCACCAGCAAAGCTTTAGACTATGGCTAAGCTTCTCCAATGGCTCAGCAGGTAAAGAATTTGCCTGCAGTGCAGGAGACATAGGAGACACAGGTTTGATCCCTGGGTCAGGAAGATCCACTAGAGAAGGAAATGGCAACCCACTCCAGTATTCTTGCCTGGGAAATCCTATGGACAGAGGAGCCTGGTGAGCTACAGTCCAAAGGGTTGCAAAGAGTCAGACACGACTGAGTGGCTAAGTTCGCTATCTTGACTACAAAGGAGGCTGGGAAACATGACCTAGAACGGTAGTCAAACTTTTCCTAAGGGTCAGATAGTAAATATTTTAGGCTTTATTGGCCAGACTAGTTCTGCTGTGTGGCTCGAAAGCAGTCATAGGCAAAATGAAAAGAATGGATATGGTTGTGTTTTAATAAAACTTTATTTACAAAACAGGCTATCACCAAGCCTATTGTGATGGAAGAAGTGGCAAAGACCTTTGTACAAAGCCAGCAGCTTCTGCCATAGCAGCAACAGATTTTAAAAATCAGCCTTATGTTTCTTATCTAAATGGAACTTTGCCAGTTCTACATATAGACCCATACCAGGCTAATATTTGGTTTGTAAATCACCTTGTAGATTATATAAAGAGAATAGAAACAAATAGTTAGACCAGAGTTATGGTATTTAATGAGACTCAAAACCTTTATTTATTGTTTCCTCAAATTGCACTGAATTTGGAAGTTGGAGAATATTTTTATTCTCATGTGTTTTTCCAGATGTCTTTATGTTGAATAAGAACTGGCGGATTTAAAAAAAAATTTTTTTTTTATTATTTGAATATCTTTCACGTGTGCATGCATGCTTAGTTGCTAAGTCATGTCTGACTCTTTTGTGACCCCATGGAGTGTATAGCCCATCAGGCTCCTCTATCCATGGGATTTCCCAGGCAAGAATACTGGAGTGGGTTGCCATTTCCTTCTACAGGGGATCTTCCCGACCCATGGGTCAAACCCACATCTCCTGTATTGGCAGGTGAGTTCTTTACCACTGAGCCACCAGGGAAGCCTGGATATCTTTCATAAAAATACCTCCAATAAAGCTCTTGCAAATTCCTATTAATGAATGATTTTAAAGCCTGTACTGTATTAGCAGACTCTTGAAGTCGATGTTTTGTGCCTCAAAAGTGGTTGTGATAAGGTTGTCACAAATCCACAAAATCTTTGATGGCACTTCCATTAAAAATGTCTCCTCTCATCCAGTCTAGGATGAGTGTGTGACTGTTGAACAGTAGAATATGGTGGAAGTTATACTGTGCCAGTTTCCAGGCCTGGGCCTTGAAATATCAGTGGCTTCCGTTTCCTCTCTCCTTCGGCACTCTCGGGAAGATCTGAGTCACTTCTTAAAAGTCTGATGACCCTGGGAATTCCGTGGCAGTCTAATGGTTAGGGCTCCATGCTTCCACTGCAGGGAGAACAAGGTTGGTCCCTGGTTAGGGAACTAAAATCCTGCATGCTACCATGCAGCCAAAGGAAAAAACTGTCTGATGATACTGAGACATCCATGTATGAGAGGCTAGTGTATGATGCATCAGTTGACAGTTCCAACCTAGCCCTGCCATCCCACCTGGACCCAGGCAGAGGGAAGCTGCCCTGGAGCCTCGGGCTCAGCCAGACAGCCAACTGAATCCTGCCCAGTGACTTCAGTCAAAGCCACGTGGGGCGTAAAAATGGACCAGCTAAGCAAGACCTACTCAAATTCCTGACCCACAAAAATAATGAGATATAATAAAACGGATGTTGTTTTATAGTGCTAAGTTTTAGAGTAATTTGTTCTGCAGGAACAGATACCCAGAAAAGGAAAAATGGAAAATAAAGGGGGAAATCTCACCATTTGGTCAATTGTTGCTGTATGATTTTTTTCTTAAATTTCACACTAATGCTAGTTGCAATTAATAGCAATTTAAATTAGATCCAAGATATTTTCATGGTGACAATATGGTCTAAAATTTTCCATAAGGAAAGAAAATTGTCTCCCCAGGGATAAAAGTGCCTTAAGAATAAAGTTTAAAAATGTGAAACACCAAAAAGGATCCTGATTGAAGATACATATAATTCAAAATGGAAATCTATGAACAAGGCTAAAATAGCAGAGTGAAAATAGAAAATGTCTTGCGAAGTGTTTGCAAGTGGGAGATGACATGTTCTGTGGAAGGATTCGGTGCTTTGCAGTCAGACCCAAGGTCATAATCCATGCAGTGGTTGGGTGACCCAGGGCAAGTTACTTATCCCCCCTGAGCTTGGGTTTCCTGAGCTATAAAATGGGGATAAAACTGCCTTCCTCATAGGGTTACTATGAGGATTAAGAGAGATAATGTATACAAAGCACTCAGCAAAACACCTGCCATGTGGTAGGTGCTTATGAATGGCCATTCCCTTCTCTTTTTCAACAAGAAAGTGAAAAAACTGAATGCACTGGTAATACATAGGGTAGTTCTCCATGGAAAACCTCTTCCACTTCTGATTCTGAAAATTATGGTGAGATCCAGTTTCTTAATATGTGACTATCCTGAATATAGGCCAATAAAAATGGAGAGAAGGATTTGAGAGGCAAATGCATTGTTTGTTAATGCAGAAAAAGTAGGACTCTAAACAAAAAATGTTTGAAAACAATAGATTTTGGAAAATCTATGCTTTCGAAATGCTGTGTTCATCCAAACTTATATAATTTTTGTTTTCAATTTTAGAAAGATAGATGTCAAATATTAGCTTGGATTTGATAAATTGGTAGAATATTAATATATGGTGAAAATACTGGAATACTGGCTCCCTAGGTTTGGTTTCTATGGAGTAACATGTCCAGAGCAAAAATAACAGGACTTTTCAGAACTCACTCTGAAAAACCTCATCTTCTCAGACAGGTTGTTGAAAATTACTCTTTTCAGATCACTGTTCTCATGATTACCTCCTTCTTTAAAGTTCTATTATGTGTGGTAGAAAGCTGAAGTTGTAGCTGTGAGGAGTCAACTTTTAACCTTAAATTTTCAGTTTTGCTTATATTAGAGTAATAATAGCTGGCATTAAGAATGTGAGGTGCTTGTATTTAAAAATTTCTCAACAGCTGGGCTTAAATCAGGAATTATGTCTCTTCAGTTTTCCTAGACAAATATGATTTAGTTGAATGTAGTTATTTTCAATAAACATGATTCATTATTTATATATACTTTTAGATATATAATTTTTCTTCTTTATTCATTTCTATTCCACCCTTTTCAAAAAGGATTCAAAGATTACATGAAACTGCAAATTATGCAAAATTAAGATCAGTAAGAAAGAAAAGGAGAAACAAGTATAAGTAAAATGCAACTAACAAGTAAAATGCAACTAGGAGTGTGACTATCACAATGGGATGTTCTTATTTAATTCTATCCTTATAGATTTTCAAAAAAGAATCTCATTAATCTGAAAAAATATCACAGTCATATTACCTGTCCTGATTTTGGGGTCAGGAAATGTCAGCAATATATACATAAATGAAGTCATTTTCTGAGATTCCACAATGGAGGAAGGCAGCAGGTGAGGGAAAAGTTGGCTCAGCTGGTGGGGTCAAAAGCTGATGATGAATATCATCACTCTCATGGTCCATTCACAGGGAAAAATGGTGGGCTTGCCCATTTGCTTTCCCACCTCTCAGGTCTCCACAATGTCTTTCACCCACTAGAATCCCCTTTATGCAACATTAGTTTGAATTCCTCATCTCCAGAAGTTGTCTGTAGCCCCTTTCACTTTCCCTTCCCTTTACAGGTAGAATTTATGCTGCTGTTCTCATTGGTCCTGCAATACTTTGTTTACAGAGCCAGCACAGTTTATTAGTATTTTAGAGTTGTGCAATGTATCTCTAGTCTCCTCCCTGTCCATGATTGTGAGTTTTTAACAGGGAAGGACTGTGTCCCTATTTCTTATTCTATTTCCCCTTTCCCATCGCAACCCACTCATCTAGACTCTAGAATATCATCTAACCATTCTGCTGCTAAGTCACTTCAGTTATGTCCGACTTTGTGTGACCCTATGGACTGTAGCTTGCCAGGCTGTTCTCCCCATGGGATTCTCCAGGCAAGAATACTGGAGTGGGTTGCCATTTCCTCCTCCAGGGATCTTCCCGACCCAGGGATCGAACCCACATCTCTTACATCTCCTACATTGGCAGGCGGGTTCTTGAACAGGAGCACCACCTGGGAAGCCCTAGAATACACCTAAACATAGTAGGCATATAATGAAGGCTGTACTGAATCATCTTCTTTTTTGGAGTCATCCTTGGTATACAGTTCAATTTAATCAGTTATACCAACAGAAGTGTTGAGATGAGGATGGCAGAGAGGGGTGATTTTTTCTGGCTGTTGCTGTCCTGGAAAGAGCCCCATTCCTTGGGTATTTATTGTAGAAATCTGTTTTGAGATTCTAGCTTGCTCATGCTCTCAGGAGAGTCTGGCTCAATCCATGCTGTTTGTTCAAGGTAGCTTGTTGTTCCATATAAGTTCTGTGACTCTTGTTCCATATACCCCAGATCTGGTTGATTTCACTGAGCATCATGGACTTTACATTTTTGTCATTTAAAAAAAAAATGTATGACTTGCTTAGCACCCTGTGCAAAGCTGTTAATAAAAATTAAAAGCCCATGGAAGCTTTGCTAATCTACTCCTGTCTAACTGGCAGGTGTATGGAAGCTGCTTGTATGCAGCAAAGCTTCCGAAGCTGCGGATGTTTCCTTTCAATGGAAGGAGAATGTTGGGCTTTAGTCTTGTCTGTTGAAAGAAGATGAAAAGAAGCCTAAAAAACGGTTATGGAAAGGGAACGGACCCAGAGAATAGCTGAGAAGTCACAAAAGGAAGATGTGAGGGAGCAGCAACCCTGACTGTTTGCTAAGCAGTTTCTAAGCAACTTTTAATGGAAGGTCAGACATAAGCAAGATAAAGGGAGGAGGAAACAACATTATTTGACACAATAACATGACTGTGAATGCTGTCAGTTAGAGGGAAAAATAGACTGATCAGTCTTGGCACTTATTTATGTGTGTAGGTTTTTTTGTGAATACAAATGAAAATCTTTCACAAAAAAGCCTATCTAATTTGAACAACTGTCATAATCCTGGCAACATGTATATATTATGATTAAAAAAGGATTTTTGTGAAACACACTGGGATTTACCAACAGGCACTGACACTCTCCTTTCTCCCCATGCCAGTCCACAGGCATTTCATTCACTCATTTTTCTTCTCTGGATTGGACACTGTGCTAGATCCAAAGAGAGAGGTGATCCCCAGGCTTTGACTCCGGGGTACTCAGAGTCCAGCCCAGTTCATCAGTGAGTACAGGGCAATGTGGGAAATGGCTCAGGGCCCCTGGAGAACAGGCACTGGGGTGTCCCTGGGGATATCAGGGTGGACTTCCTAGAGAAGACAGATCAAAGCCAATTTTCAATCAGTTTTCTAGCTCTGGCTTAGTTTTCTTCATTCAGGTAACTTTGCAATGTTATTTTGTTCTTTCATGGGAAGAATAGAAAATGACCTTTCTTTTTCCTTCAACTTTTCTGCGCAGAAAAGAATGTTAAGTGATTGCTTGTGAATGTCAACACTGAAATTTATATAAAGTCATTAATGGTGTCCCAACCACTACATATAATGGCCTTTTGGAAATTGTCTTATTTGACATGGACTAATTTTTTTCCAGGTGCTCTCTTCTCTAGGCTGCAATTACACTTGATTTTTCTAGTGATGCTCCTACCTCTCCAGGTTATCTGTCTTTCTTCCAGTCCTTTTCTCTCCCCCTATTCCCAGAATCTGCTCTTTCCCTCATCAATGTAATACTTCCTCATGCCTTGAACTCATGAGTTTATGCTTATACTTCTCAGAACTTTAGCTCTGTCTTCTCACAGAGGCTCCAGCTCCATATTTATAGATATTCCAGGGTATTTTCAACCCACTCCAGTATTCTTGCATGGAGAATCTCATAGCCTAGACAGAGGAGCCTGGCAGGCTATGGTCCACGGGGTCACAAAGAGTCAGACACGACTGAAGTGACCAAGCAGAAGCACAAGGCTATTTCCACTCTGATATTTCACCATCACTTATAATCAGCCTTTCCAAAGTGGCAGCAACAGCCCAAGATCCATAAAACATACACAGTCGCCCCAGTAACATACAATCCCCAGCTGGCTTGCATGCCTGTGTACTAAGTCACTTCAGTCATGCCTGACTCTGCGACTCTGGACTGTAGCCTGTCAAGCTCCTCTGTCCATGGGATTCTCTGGGTAAGAATACTGGAGTGTATTACCATGCCTGCCTCCAGGGGACCCACTCCAGTATTCTTGCCTGGAGAATCCCAGGGACGGAGGAGCCTGGTGGGCTGCCGTCTCTGAGGTCACACAGAGTTGGACACGACTGAAGTGACTTAGCAGCAGCAGCCTCCAGGGGATCTTCCCAACCCAGGGATCGAACCCACATCTCCTGGGTCCTTGAGTCTCCTGCATTGGTAAGCGGATTCTTTACCACTGAGCCACCTGGGATGCCCCCAGCTGGCTTGGGGAATCCTGTATTGTCCATCCAAGAGGAAGGGATGGATGGTGGTGGGCAACGACCCGGTTGAAGTGTGAAGGTGGGTAGTGTAAATGGAGTACAAGGTGTGTGCAAATCATATTGTTTTCCTAAACCGTGTTCTGAGGAGTAGGGATGAGAAATTTAATCTTATCATTACTCACTTTCACTACATTGAATAGCAATGGAGAGAACAAAGGAATGTTATTCTGGTAACTTTTGGCTTCTGTGTGGGGAGCTGAAGGATATACAGACATAGGTAATACTTTCATTGCTTCTTCTAGGCATGATCTCAGTGAATTCTTAGATTTATTCCAGAAAAGATTTGAATCAGAGAAAATATGGACTTGTTTCTGGTTTATCCTAGAGAGGTGATCTCCCACAGGAGGATGAAATGAATTTAATGAAGTTTCTGAAATTTAACCAGCCTAATCCAGGGTTTGAAAACTAAAATTTGAGGTTTTAGGAGACTATCCAAATACAGTCAGATACTATGAAGGATAATATACGTGACAAAGAGAGATAAGCAGCCATGCATATTATTTTGCCAGAGAAAATAAGAAGAGCAACTATTACAATCATGTTCCTAACTGGGGTACATATGTGAAGTAAACTCAGAAAGTTCTTTTGACCAGGGTTTCCCAAGAGGATGAATAAGCGGAAGATTAATATTATGGTAACATTTTCATAACTTTTTCTTAGTGAATCCCTAGAAAAAGCCCAATGGACATGAGACCCTCCGACATCATCAAGCAATAATTTGTCCTTTTCATGGGAAGTGAGCTCCATCCAAGAAGCTTTATTTCTTAAAGAATAGGCCCTATACTACAACAACGGATAAAAAATGTTATGTTTGCAATTTTTGTAGTAGGAACAGCTATTTGTTTAGCAGTTGTGCTGGCTTACTTTCCCTGCATTATGATAGAATAAAATTTTTCTTCTTGTCTTGAGTGCTAAATTAGATGGATACTTAGGACACATAATATCTGCCTCAAGAGGACAAAAATAAAAGGAATTAGACTACTTCCCCTTTTGAGGAATAGTGTCTGTTTTCCCTTACAGAGCTTGGCTGTGAGTTGCTTCAGTTTTCTTTGCATTTTCCCATCATTGGACAGCCCTGTTAGTGGGAGGCCTGGAGGTGATCAGAAATTGAAGAATCCGCCTTAGAAGAGGACTGGGAATAGCAAGGGAATATTTGAATGTTGATTATGATTATATATTTTAGGAAATAAAGGGCTTATGATATCCTGTTACTGGCTTCTGCCTCTCAGTGATCTGAAATTTTCATTTCATTGTAATGAACAGAATCAAATTAAGGTCTAGCCTAATTCTAAGGTTTAAGATAGTCTTTGAAGGGTAATATGTGATCTATATTATGTGAACTATGACCTAGCTTTTTGACATTCGTTTCAAAATATTTCACTTGAGAATGTAGATTTCTGGATCTGGTGCGGGGGAATAGGTTCCAGGTGGGGACTAGCAGTGAAGTCCATGATAAGCAAGTGAATTCCTGACAAAGCATCCTAGATCAGTTGTTCTCAGAGTGTGGTCCCTAGAAAAGCAGAATCTGCATCCTTTGCAAACTTGTTAGAAATGGAAACCCTCTGGTTCCACCTCAGATTGACTCAATCAGGAGTGTATGTGTGTGCCTATGTGTTTGTGCACATTCAAGGCAGAGCAATCTTTGTTTTCATTTCTATTAGCACTCTAGGTGATTCTGATGCCCAGTAAAGTTTGAGAACTCTGCATATAATCCACATACTCATAGGTGATGAGTTTATTGGGCAAATTGTTGGTGCCAGTGCAATGGGCTGTCATGTTCTCATTAAAATGTTTTTGTAGATAAACAAAAGAATAAATTTAAAGCATAGAACTCAGAATTACATATAAATTATATTATGAGATAATTAAGTTGTGTATATCAGGAAATCGGACTTGCAAATTTGTAAAATTGGAGATAAAGGTTGCTTTGATTGCACACATGTGATCATTTTATTGTCACTGTTGTTGAGTAGGAGTTTATCTTTTATTGTTAAGGTAAATACACATTAAAAATAAAGAAAATATGCCTACCACTAAAAATAGCTTATTTATTTAAAATACATAATAAAATATAATTATTTGTTGAATATATTTAAAATGCATATTAATTGCTAAAAAAGCAATATTTAAAGTTTCTCGGATTGAAAAGCCAGTTACTTTGGGGTATCTTTCTTGTTTTTAAGTGAAACACACACAGCTGGGAGAAGCAGAGGCTTTTTTGCCAATACATCTGCTTTCTTTACACTATTCATAAAATACTTCACACTCTCCAGTTGGAGAACAGCTTTCCCCAGGGTGCCACAACTGAAACATTCCAGTTAAAATACTTCATAACACTCAGAGGTTGGAATCCCCCCACGCTCTTTTTTCTTTTTCTCAACCTCTGACTTGCCAAAGGGGAAAAATCCATATATCCTGATTTCATGGATATAAATGCAAGAACAGAAGCAAACATATACCATTTGATTCATTAGTATCTGTAGATTATGGATGATTCAATTTTTAAAAGTTCATGATGTCTGAGTATTGGGTTATTTGAGAGCTTTCACTTAAATTAAGGGCCTTTCACCTCAAAATCATCATTTAGAATCTAGACATGGACAATGACAAAGTGTTATAAACTCCTGACCTCTAAGATTTGTTCCAGTTCTAAATGCTTGTTGATTCTATGATTCAACTGGTGTTTCATGGCTATGAATATTTTGCAGTCTCAATGTGTTTTGTGGAACAGAATATACATTATGTCATTTAGGAATATGTTACAACAGTCCAAGAGCTAGGCCATGTTTTTCTGACTGGAGAAGTGACAAGTCTGAACAGATAACAACTAAGTGTTGAAAGAGATGCTGTAAGGACTCATAATCTAGTCACATATATACCTTAGATCCCTACAGAAGAATGTTCAGAGAAATAAATTTTCATAAGCAAAAATAGATGGACAGAAGCCCTCCCCTTCAAAATATGACCTCATCACATTCAAACTGATCAATGTTCTAGCATATCATAGAGTGTTTGGAGCATATATATTTTGTTTCATGGTTTAATCTAATGGCATCCAATATATCTGGAAGTATTTAAGAAAATGCACTGAGGTGTGGAGAGAATAGATTTACATTAAAATTTTACCTAGAAATAAGAAAGAAATATGCTTTCCATCTGTTTCATTGACTGAGCTAAAGCCTTTGACAGTGTGGATCACAACAAACTGTGGAAAATTTTTAATGAAATGGGAGTACCAGACCACCTTAACCTGTCACCTGAGAAACCCATATGCAGGTCAAGAAGCCAACAGTTAGAACTGGACATGGAACAACTGACTGGTTCAAAACTGGGAAAGGAGTACATCAAGGCTATACATTGCCACCCTGCTTATTTAACTTATACGCAGAGTACATCATGCAAAATGCCAGACTGGCTAAATCACAAGCTGAAATAAAGACTGCTGTGAGAAATACCAACAACCTCAGATATGCAGATGATACCACTCTAATGGCAGAAAATGAAGATGAACTAAAGAGCCTCTTGATGAGGCTGAAAGAGGAGAGTGAAAACCTGGCTTGAGAGTCAGCATTCATAAAATAAGATCATGGCATATGGTCCCATCACTTCATGGCAAATAGAAAGGGGGAAAAGTGGAAACAGTGGCAGATTTTGTTTACCTGGGCTCCAAAACACAGACAGTGACTGTACCCATGAAATTAAGACACTTGCTCCTTGGATGGAAAACTGACAAACCTAGTTAGCATATTAAAAAACAGAGACACCACTTTGCTGACAAAGGTGTGTATAGTCAAAGCTGTTCTTTTTCCAGTAGTCATGTATGGATGTGAGAAAGTGTAAAGTGAAAGTGTTAGCTGCTCAGTCATGTCTGACTCTTTATGACCCCATGGACTATAGCCTGCCAAGCTCCTCTGTCCATAGAATTCTCCAAGCAAGAATACTGGAGTGGGTTGCCATGCCCTTCCCAGGGGATCTTCCCCACTCAGGGACTGAACCCAGGTCTCCTGCATTGCAGGCAGATTCTGTACCTTTTTAGTTACCCGGGAAGCCATGGATATGAGAGTTGGATCACAACGAAGGCTGAACGCTGAAGAATTGATACTTAGAATTGTGGTGCTGGAGAAGACTCTTGAGAGAGCCTTGGAGTGCAAAGAGGTCAAACCAGTCAATCCTAAAGGAGATCAACCCTGAATTTTCACTGGAAAAACTATTGCTGAAACTGAAACTCCAATGCTTTGGCCATCTGGTGTGAAGAGCCAATTCATTGGAAAAGACCCAGATGCTGGGAATGATTGAAGGCAAAAGGAGAAAGGGGCAGCAGAGGGTGAGATGGTTAGATAGCATCATGGAATTAATGGATATGAGTCCATTTCATGCTCAAATTCCATGCTCAAATAGAATTTGAGCAAACTCCGGGAGATAATGGAGAACAGAGGAGCCTGGTTTGCTACAGTCCATGGAGTCACAGAGTCGGACACAACTTAGCAACTGAATAACAACAGCAATGCTTTACTAGTATTTAACATGTAAAATGGAACCCGTGCCTTCACTCAGTCCATATGCTACATTAGTTATGTAAGGTATCCCAAGGAAAAGGTGAACGTTCCACCAATAAAGAGGTTGACAATACGGCTTCCCTCATTGAATTATTCACTTGTAGGTCATTTTTCCATAGTTCAGTTAAGTGAATGTAGGAACTGTATTATCGAATTATCACTAAGTAAAGTGGACAAAGATTTTTAAATAGCCCTGTCCCCAATACAAAACCCAAAATATGGAGTGAAGATGAAACTGATAAGGCAAGTACAAGTGGCAGAACTGATATGAAAATTATATTCAGTTCTGAGAAATTCTGACAGTCATGAAAACCAGAGTATCAAATGAAATGTATTAAATGTAGAAGAGACCTTTGAATTGTTGAATCACAAAGTATTACACCAAAATTTTTCAAAAATAATGAAATTTTTTTCAATCAGCTTGTTCTTATTGTAAATTCCATCACTGGATGGTGGTGAAGTCCTGACTGTCCGCCAAGCCTTCTCTGACAACTTCCAGCAGCCTGTAGAGGGTGAAACTCTGGGCTCTTGGCATTTGTTAGCATGGGTAGAGACGAGACCAAGGTTTCTTCTAGGTGTCTGATTGGAATAGATTGTTTGTTGTCTAAAATCTTTCTGTCTTGCTAGGCTGCCCCTATCCCAACTGATTGGCTAAAGAAAACAGGCTTTTGTTGGCGGGAATGTTTTTGAGAGTCATCTTTGCTGTATATATGTTGATGCTTTCGAATTGTGGTGCTGGAGAAGACTCTTGAGAATTCCTTGGATAGCAAGGAGATCAAACCAGTCAATCCTAAAGGAAATAAGGGATATTCAACCTGAATATTGATTGGAAGGAGTGACGCTGAGTACTAGTCCATTGGGTGAATGTACAATTTGTTTATACATTTCACTGGTTGATGGACAACTGAGTTGTTTGCGGTATGGAGTCACATACAGGTCTTTGTGTGGGGATTATGTTTTCACTTCTCTTGGATAATGCCTTGTTTAATTTTTTAGACCATATCAAACTATTTTCCAAAGTAGTTGTGCCATTATGCATTACCTTTAACAGTTTATGAAAGTTCCACTTATTCTGCATCAACATTAGGTATTATATCCTCATCATTTGGTATTTTCAGTCTTTCTATTTTTAGCCATTTTGTTATACAGTCCAAAGGGTCACAAAGAATAGGTCATGACTGAATGACTGAGCACACACATAGGTGTATAGTGGTATCTAATTATCTTTTAATTGCATTTTACTAATAATTAAATGCTGCTGAACATCTTTTCATGTGCTTGTTTGTCATCTTTATCTCTTCTTTAATGAAGTTTTGAATTAGACTTTATATTGTTATTAATATTTTGTTTTGAAAATTCTTTATGTGTTCTGGATGCAGATTTTCTGATACACATATTACAAAAAATTTTTATTGTCTATTATTTCATTTTTATTTTTGTTATATAAATATGTATATATATCAATAATGTTATTTGATATGATACACTATATTCACCCTGTTTCCTTTTCATTCATTCTCTTTTCCTGTCTTTTTTTTCCTCTAGCAATTACAGTTAGTTCCAAGCAGCCTTTCTCACCATTTGCCATGCTACTTTTTATATTTTCCTTTGTGGTGGGTGGATTAGATATCCCAAAAGTAATGAGGGTGTATATGAAGGTTGGGATAGAATTAACCATATTATATCATATATATATATAACATATATATTGATTATTCATAGAAAATGTAACTACTTTATTTTTATTTATTTTTAATTGAAATATATAATATTGATGTATAATATTATATAAGTTTTAGGTATATAACAGTGATTCATACTTTTTAAAGATTATATTTCATTTATAATTATTATAAAATATTTACTATATTTGCTGTGCTGTATCATATGTTCTTAAGCTTATTTATTTTATACACAATCTTGATCTTGCCCCTCCCACCTCACCTCTCCCCACTAATAACCACTAATTTGTGAGTCTAGGTCTTTTTGTTGTTGTTGTTATATTAATTAGTTTATTTTTTAGATTATACATAAGTGATAGCATACAGTATTTGTCTTTCTCTGAGTGACTTATTTCACTCAGTGCAGTTCCAAGTCCATCCATATTGTTGCAAATAGCAAAATTTCACTCTTTTTTACATCTGAGCAGTATTCCACTGTGTATATATACACCATATCTTTTTTTTATCCATTTGTGTGTTGATGGATACTTATGCTTCCATATCTTAGCAATTTTAAATAATATTGCTATGGAGAATCCCAGGGACTGGAGCCTGGTAGGCTGCTGTCTATGGGGTCACACAGAGTCGGACACGACTGACGTGACTTAGCAGCAGCAGCAACACTGGGGTGCATGTATCTTTTTCATATTAGTGTTTTTTTCTTTTGGGGGGATATATACTCAGGAGTAGAATTGCTGGGTCATATGGTAGTCCTATTTTGAGTATAAATACTTTTAATGTATTTTATCCATTGACATTAAGTGATTCTAGATAACTAAAAGCAGGCAAGTGGTCTGAATGGAGAGTAAGAATTTTTCTCTCTGTCTTCATTTATTCTCAAACTATATTCTTCCTATTGCCTGAATCCTCATCCTTCTAGTCTCTTTTCAGTAAGTAGTACCACTGCAAAGTGGTCATTGCAGCCAAAAACCTGGGAGTTAGCCTAGCATGGCCTCTTCTTGCAAACGATTGGTGATTACATCTTCCTAAATGTTTCTGGATCTTTTCTCTCTTCCAGCCCTTTTTTCTCCTACTGTCCTATTAAGGGTAACCTGATCCAGTGATTCTTAAATTTCAGTATGATCAGAATCACCTTAAGATTTGTAGAAACATAAATTCTTGGGTTGTTAAAACATAAATTCAAACAAAACATAAATTTGTTAAAATATAAAAACTTGGAGCCCTCCGAGGGTCTGATTCAGTCAGCCTGGAGAAGAGTCAGTGAATTTATATTTCTAGCAAATTCTAAGCTTTTATTCTAATGCTCATCCAACCTTTCCATGATGGCTGAGCCTCATCAAATTTCACTGACCTTTACTGCTCTTCACTAAGCAATGACGTTGGTAAGAATTTTAGTGGGAGGCTATGACCATGAGTACAGAAATTGTCTTCAGTGCCTGAAAGAATATTTGGGCATGCCCCTTGATAGTAGGTTTTCTGGAGAAATTCTCAACTTTGTTGAAAACCAGGGATCCTTGTGATACTTAAATTTTTGTATTGAGAACTGGACTATAGGTCTGCCACCACCCAGCAGTGGTATCATAAAATCCCCACAGGTTAAGCTGGGAGGGGTTGTAAATGTCAGTAATTTATCATCCCCAGTCACTGTCCATGACTGGATTCTAAATACGACTGGAGAGGTAAAACACTTGCCACCAAATAAGCTCATCCTCAGGTATCATCTTTCTAACTGTGAGTCATCTATAATTTGTTTTGAACTCATAAAGTCACAAAACTTGAGAATGTCACTGAAACTCGTGATGTGCTTCCTGCGAGCGTATCTTTAGGCCTCTATGAGAACAGCACCGCAGTACCTGTCAAAACCCAGAGATGAACCTGACATAAGGCTGTCCACAAAGTTAGATCTTCTTTCTTTGGCTTTTGCCCTTTAGAAGTCTTGTTTTTATTAAAAAAAAAAAAAGTGAGATATCACTGTTTATCATGTGTGGAGGGTGTGTATATGTGAGGGGGTGAGGAGGAGAGGAAGGACAGAAAGTGACAGAGATACAGAGAGAGACAGAGATACAGAGAAGAAAAGAGGGGAGAGGGAGATATGTATATGTGAATATTAAAGCCTGATTGTGTGATTTAACATTGAAAACCTCACATTCCTCCTATGACTTGAGGGAGTAAAAAGAGCCTATTATCGTTTTCAGGCCAGATGTTTTACTTAACTGAGCCAGTCTGATCCCTGCACCTGTCTGGGACCAGCAGTTGCAGGATTAGTGTAAGAGGCTGAATTTTAAAATCTGGACAACTGTTAGTGAACGAGCGAATGGTGTGAAAATGAACAGGCTTTCAGCATAAAGGATTTACTGTTTATGACATAAGGCGGTGCATCACTGGCCCGGGAACGTGAGCAAGCTCTGTTACCTCTGTGTCCGTGCTCGCCCGGATCCATTACCAAGTGACAATTACAGGGACTGTGAGTGAGGGCAGAAAACAAAAGTAGGGGCTGGGGGTAATGCTGGAGGAAACAGAGACATACTATACCATCCATCTGTGAGACAGCCGTAGAGCGACATGGAATTATGCATTATTTCTGGTGGATTATGACAATTATAAAAAAGAAAGCAGGCCCCACCCCATAAAGACTTTTTTTTTAACCATAAAGCCTCAAGGAAGCAATGACTTGTTACCCAAAAGTAATTCCTTCTTAAAGAATAATTTGCCTTCCTCATAATATAGAAAGTGAATATACTAAGTTTTACAAAAGCAAAATGAAAATAAACATCCTTTTCATGGGGGTAAGACTAGATGTGAATGGGGAATTCTGACCAGTCTCAACAGCTAAGTAGTTTTTCCTCTCATTTTAAAGCAACACACACACACACACATGAATGCATATTTGCTTTACTCATCTGGCTAAAATATAAAATATAATGCTATCCTTTAGAGTAAATGAATTTTAGTGTGTTCCTTATTTTTCAGCTTTCTGTCATATCTGAATTCATACACACACACCCCCACACACATATACAGGTTTCAATAATATTTGCTACTGTTAAAGTATAATTAATATGGAGTCACATGCTCATTATCTTCAGAAGAACTGCACTAAATTTGGAGACAGAGACTGGGGTTTGTGCTTGGCTTCAACTCGCCCTGTGCACATGTGTGACCCTGGGCAAGGCACTTAGCCTCCTTGAGCCCTGGGTCCTCCGCTCCAGGATTTCTGTAAGGATTAAGGAAGCTAATGTATATGAAAAGCACTTTGTAATTCATAAAGTGGTTTACACGTGTTAGTTCTTACTTTCAATTAAATTTATGGAAGAAAATCTGAAATGAATCTGTGTAAAATTATTTCAGGAATGGTGATGAGGATGAACAAGGTCCTACCATATAGCACAGAGAACTATAATCAATATGATGTGACAAACCATAATGGAAAAGAATATAAAAAGTATACATGTAGGTATAACTGAATCACTTTGCTGTACAGCAGAAAGTAACACTGTAAATCAACTATACTTCAATGCATTTTTAAAATGATGATGAAACAAGTTCATGAACAATAAATACAACTAATTTATCTTTCAAACACATCTGATATACACAGTTGCTCTCAAATAGGTTTAAAAAGGAGAGTTTTTATTTCAAGCATCTGGTCACTTTAGTGTCCTCTTATTTGTTCGACCAGTAATGCAATGGGGCACCTGCCGTGTGGAGGCCCCAGGGACAGAGTAAGGAGCAAGACACGGTTCTTTCTCCTATGCAACTTCAGGGATCTTGAGAAAGGAGACGGCAAGTAGGCAGTTACAGAAACGAAGTTATATGAGACAAATATACGGTGACTATCACTGAGGTGTTCTATGGAAGGGATGCGTCAGTGACAGAGAATATAACAGGTGTACCTGACCCAGTGGGAGGTGCCACCCAGGCTTCCCTGAAGTGGTGTTAAAATATTATAGTCTTTTGTATAACAGAAGCCACTCATGCTTATCTTTAGTTTTGGGCGTGGTTTGTATTTTTGAAGTGTGGCTTATCATATTGTTTTTTCAGACACACACATGCAAGATAATGCAGGGTTTGCATTTTTTAAGCTTTGATAAGGTTGTAAGATGTCCTTTTCCCAGGCTTCTTTTGATTGCAGACCTCTCTTGGTTGTTCCTCTTGAACCTGGAAGTTGAATTAAGGAAAAAGGGGAATGCGTTGCCTCACATAACTGGATAGTATGAGGACTCCACGTTCAGGTGTGGTTGGATATTGGGGCAGACTATATAATCAGGATTAGGACTTACTCTATCTCTTATTCTCTTCTTTCCTGTGACAACTGTATTCTATGATGGGCTTTCTGCTTAATCTTCTCTTTGCCAATGGTTACAAAGGAAACTCCAGAACAAAATCCTGTTCTGAACAGAACATGGCCAGATCAGGTCATGTGCCTACTTCTAGAGGTGAAGTGTAGAATCAACCCCATACCAGTCACGACGAGAAAACGGGAGGAGCAGAGGTTTGTGGTTGTTAAAGCTGAGGTCATCCCTTGCTTGCTCCTCTCAGGTCCTAGAGTCAGCCCTTGTTCCTTGACACACCAGGGGGCTCCCTCTAGCAACAGAGACTTTCTCGTGCTTCAGATCTCTGCCTTTCTTTTCTGTGATCTTTACACATATATTTAAAAGTTGTATATATTCCATGTATACATATATTTATTTACTTTCTCTTTATAAGGAATTGGCTTATGTAACTGTGGGACTGGCTAGGCAAGCCTGAAATCCTTGGGACTGATGGCAGACAGGAAGGGAAGATCACAAGCAGGGTGGTATTCAATGGACGCAGGTCAAAGCAGACCACTTGGAAAACACAAACCAATAAATCTCATTCTTACTACCCAGAGAAAGCTGTCTTATCCCACATTCTTCTCAGAGAACTGCATAATGTCAAGATTGGTTATCTGTGGACTTGAAGGCTGAAATTTTAATTTCTTCTTTTTGTTTGCCCATAGTTTAAGTTTTTACAATGAACATATAACGTTTTGTAATAAAAACCAGTATCTACCAAATTTCTTTTTTTAAAACAACTTTCACTGTTGCCTCTATTTCCTTTAGTATCCATTTATATTTAACTTCCTTTAAAAAGGAGATTTCTCATGTTTTATCATTTTTATAATCTGTAGAGCATATAAATGTTATTATACTTATATAATATATATTGCACCATACTGATTACCTTTAGCATTTTTTTCTTTTGATGCTCTTCTCTTGTTTTTCGTTTGTTTCCCATTCTGGGTTGAGGATATAAAGAAAATTCAAACTAATTTTAAAAGTTTTATTCATTTTTAAATAAGTGAATCCTGTGTTTAGAAAAGAATGCAATCCCTTTCAATGGAGTTTCTCATTTAAGTTAACCTTATCCGAATGTTAGTGTCAGGAGGAAACCTTGGCAGACAAAACACAGAATTACCTGGTTAGCCTTGTCGCATAACTCAGCCCTACTTTACCTAAAGATCCTCAAGGAAGAAAGACTTTGTTTTTGTTACCATGGCCTAATTCAAGCCAATAAGAAGAGTGGCTTTGAGAAGCAGCAGGGAAAGGATTAAGTTGCCAGGTTAGGTAACGTATTCCTAAGATTCTTGTGCATTCAGTACAAAACAAAGGAACTGCACCATATCTTAGGGTCATTCCATTTCTCAGTGACTCACGTTTATGTACAGAGTTTACTTTTTAATTAAAATGTATTCCTTTTCCTTCTGTGACAAATATTCTAGGTCACCCACACAACACAGACCTCTGCAAAATAAATTTCTGTTATCAATAGGTGTTTAGAAATGGTGAAAACACATAAAGAAAATTCCGCCGTTACTTCTAAATAAGTCTTAATATGCATTTTCTTTGTTCTTCTTGTTCTTAATTTTATCAATAAAATTTGAATTCAGAAATTCTTAATTAAGCACAATTTTCTGTCATTATTATATGTTATTCTGCAGGTAAGAAATATACTGGCATCTTTTAGTTACTTAGAGCAGGAGTCAGTTAACTCTTTTTTGGAAAAGACCGTATGATAAATATTTTAGGCTTTGTGGACCATACCCATCTCTTTGGGAGATGACTTAACTCTGCTGTTATAAAGAGAAAACAGTCACATATAACACCTAGATGAATGGGCACAGATGTGCTCCAATAAAACTTTGTTTATAAAAAAAATAGGCGTCAAGCAAGATTTTCTTATTTAGAGTAATAAAAGTCTGTCATTCAAGGCCATTCTAGCTTTGTCCAGCCTGTCTTTTCAGATTCAGTTTTACAGTTCTCCTGTATGAATTTTTCGCTTCTAAAATCGTTAACTTGCTTGTTGTCCCCTGAACCAACGATTAAATTTCTGTATCACTGTCCTTCCTAGAAGGTCATTTGTTTCCTCTATGCCCTTCTGCATGAAGCCTACCCTGATCACCTCTCCCATGAGGAACTCATAAAACTAATTCCATGAAGCTCTCATTTGTCATCCAAGCTGCAGTTCTCTTTTGAGGGCTCTCATAAGTTTACTGTGGCCTTTAGACGTTGGCTCAATTTATGCCCCTGTAGCTAAACTTGCCCGCAAAATGTTGCATTAAAAAGCCAGAAAGTACTGGAAACAAAGTGATTTACTCCCAAATGTAGAAAGTCTCTTACCCCTAAAGGAGAAGAAGGCAGACAAGTGAGGAGGAAGCACTGCAGCCTGGAAAGATACAGGTATCAGGTACAAATACTAATGTGTCTTAAGAATCCACAAACACAAACAAAACTAGGAGAAACCCATAAACCTTTTCTGGGGGCCACTAAGGCAATACCCAGGAGGACTGGAAAGAAGAGTGGAGAATGGAAACAGGGATAAGTTTGCCTGCTGGAAAGACCACAGGGCACAGGTTGAGGAGTGGAGAAAACAATAACATGGGCATCATAAAATAGTAGAGCAAGGGCTGAGACTGAGCCTATTTTAAAAGAGCTTCGCAGAGATGTACATGGAGAAGAGAAAGAGAAGAAGAAAGATACCAAGGCGTCCTTGGTAAGAGCGCAGGTTTTGGAGTTAGATCTGGATTCAAATCCTAATACTCTAATTTGTTTGTTTGAATCTTTACTATTTCTTACTGTTTTCTTATTAGTAAAAATGATAACAGTAATGTCTACCTCATAGAGGAACTAAAGAGCGTCCTAATGAAGGTGAAGGAGGAAAGTGAGAAAGCTGGCTTAAAACTCAGCATTCAAAAAACTAAGATCATGATATCCAGTCCCATCACTTCATGGCAAATAGATGGGGAAACAATGGAATCAGTGACAGACTATTTTTGGGGGCTCCAAAATCACTGAAGATGGATGCCTGCTCCTAGAAAAGACAAACCTAGACAGCATATTAAAAAAGCAGAGACATTACTGACAAAGGTCCATCTAGTCAAAGCTATGGTTTTCCCAGGAGTCATGTATGGATGTGAGAGTTGGACCGAAAAGAAGGCTGAGCCCCAAAGAATTAATGCTTTTGTACTGTGGTGTTGGAGAAGACTCGTGAGAGTCCCTTGGACAGCAAGGAGATCAAACCAATCAATTCTAAAGGAAATCAATTCTGATTATTCATTGGAAGGATTGATGCTGAAGCGAAACTCCTGATGGGAAGAACTGACTCATTGGAAAAGACCCCGGTGCTGGGAAAGATTGAGGGTAGGAGGAGAAGGGGACGACAGAGGATGAGATGGTTGGATGGCATCTACTCAATGCCTACTCAATGGGCATGGGTTTGAGCAAGCTTGGGGAACTGGCGAAGGACAGGGAAGCCTGGTGTGTTACAGTCCGTGGGGACACAAAGAGTCAGACACAACTGAGCAACTGAACAGCAACAACAACTCACAGATCTATAGTGAGAAATCAAAGCAAGCAGTTCCTGACAAACAGCAGATTCGCACCACCATATAACAGTAATGATTACTGTAATGCCAAAGTCATGCCAAACTGTTGTGCCTGACACAGACCAAAGGGGTTAAGGAAAAGAAAAAAAGAATTTATTCCATCAATAGGTCATGAGTGTGTCTGGAACATTATGCTTTTCAAAGATTTTTTTTTCCACTACTGTTTACCCATTATCCACATTCATAATTTTAAATTCTTTTTACAAATGCATTTCACTTCTATGGCTATAGTACTTCGGATTCCTAGAACAGTCTCTTGATGGTTCACGATGTCTGCATGTAACAGTGGAAAAAACTCGGCCAGTGAGGAGAGTGAGTTCCAATCCTGGCTTTGACCACCACCAGCTGTGGGAGCAGGAAGTCATCACTTACCTCTCCTGGCCTTATTTTTCTCATTATTGAAGCAGAAGTCTTTACTTTCTTCAGCTTTATTTTCTCTTTTTTAAACCATTTCTTTTTCTTTGTTAATACTTAAGACCACACTTTCATACTGACTTGCAGAAAACCTCATGGTCCCTGCCCTTAGGAGATGTTCCTGCATCATGGTCCTGCAATCACAGGGTTGTTGTGTGTAGACCCGAGAGGGAGCCTCACCTTCAGCTCTGCACCCCTCACTTGCTTCACTTTAGTTTCATTCTGACCACCTCTTCACTTGTCTACTATTTCCTCCCTTGGAGGCAAGGGACTTTCCTTACAGGGGAACAGGAGTGATTCCAGCTTGGTTCCAAAACCTCTCCAGTGTATTTCAGCATTTGCTGGGAGTCTTTGGCTGCAAGAGTAGAATGAGACAGCATCTCTAGACTGTGGCTTACAGAACTTCTGGATTCCTTCCTGAATCAGGGGCTCTCATTTGGTTAATAGGATTCATTTTTAAATTAGCTACTTAGAGTTCACTTGACTCTTTCCTGCTACCATGTTAGAGTCCCTGTGGTTTATCCCATTGACCAGGACAGTCCATTCAGTATTCGGAGATAAAATATTAATAAGGGCTAACAATAATGAAACACTTTTTGTGTGTTGGTAAAGGTACTAAGCACTTCACTTGGGGGGCTTCCCAGGGGCACAGTGGTAAAGAACCTGCCTGCCAATGCAGGAGACAAGAGATGCGGGTTCGATTCCTGGGTGGGGAAGATCCCCTGGAGGAGGGCATAGCTACCCACTCCAGTATTCTTGCCTGGAGAATCCCATGGTAAGAGGAGCCTGGAGGGCTACAGTCCATAGGGTCGCAAAGAGTCGACTTAGTATGCACGCACTTTACTTGGATTATCTTATTTAATATTTGCAGCAACTCTCGATGTCAGTAACTAGTTTTCCCGCTTTACAAATAAAAGAGTAAATTCTAGAGAAATTAGTTTACTTTCCCAGGATCAAAAAGAAGTAATCAATTATGTTGGGATTCAAACCTAGGTCATAAGACCCAAGTTCCTATTAAACAAGAGGTTTTTTGGATAGACCCCAAAGTTTCTCTAGTTCAGTAATTTTCATTATTTAGGGATTTTTTTCTTCAAATGAAAGCTTGTGCAAAATGCCAATATGTAAACCAAATAAACTTAGAAGTGCTTTATTTTGAAATGTGTAGGGCTGGGACAGATAGGAGGTACAGGTTAGAGTGAGATCTAACTAAATTCTCTTCTTCACTATCTTCCTCCAGTTTTGCATTGCATTGTGTCCTTCTCTCTCACCCCTTCCACAGCAACTAAAAAGACATCTTAAAGTCCCAACCCCTAGTCCATCAGAATATGATAGAATTTGGAGGTAGTTTCATTCTTTATGACTCTGAGCAGAAATACAGTCAACAGCCATCATGCAGGGCCATGACCTCAAGAAGTACACAGATTTGGAAACCAAGGGATGGAAGCAGGAATGGCCCAGTGAATACCATATTTCCCAGTGATTGCCTTTGGGAATTGGTGCTTCCTGCCTGTACAACTCTGGGCTCTGTGGGTTTAAGATCCTGGTTCACAAAGAGGGAATGCTTCCAACAGAGGACTCAGCAAAAAATCCCACTGAACTTTAAGCTGTGGCCTACGCCCAGGCATTCCGGGTTCCTCCTGCCAGGGATTTGCAGATGAGAAGAGGAGTCACCTCCTGGCAGACACCATTTACCCTGATATCAGGAGGAGCCACAGGCATGGCAGGAGGGATGTATTTGGCAGCCTAAGGGTCCACTTGCACATCTTAAATGCTCTTTTGCCTAACTTTGATAATAAGCGGACAATTGCAGAACCTCAGCCTGAGTACAACATGGGGACCAAGGATTCAGACATCACCAATCTGAAGTTCTGGTTCAATCCTCCCAGTAACCCATCAAGACCCAGAGGCACTACTGGTGACAGGGAGAATCTAGAATGAATATTGGAGGAAGGAAATGAGGAGTCTCATTTGTGATCCTGAGAACAACTGCATGACTATACAGCTGACCACTAGCCTTCCCCTAGTAAGTTTCCTTCAGATAAAGAAGACCTCCAGAATTCTGGAGATGCTGCTCTCAGAACTTCTGGGAAGACTTGAGTCAATTTGCTACCAGTTCTGGCAACCCACTCCAGTACTCTTGCTGGGAAGGTCCCATGGATGGAGGAACCTGGTAGGCTGTAGTCCAGGGGATCACTAGGAGTCAGACACGACTTCACTTTCACTCTTCACTTTCATGCATTGGAGAAGGAAATGGCAACCCACTCCAGTGTTCTTGCCTGGAGAATCCCAGGGATGGGAGAGCCGAGTGGGCTGCCGTCTATGGGGTCACACAGAGTCAGACACGACTGAAGTGACTTAGCAGCAGTAGCGGCCCACTCAGGAGTGCTACCAACTGATGACCTTCAGCCCCCTTTTTTTGCACAGCTGACTGGGAGCTTTGTCCCAGCTCTTTCGTCATAGCCAGCTCTTCCTTCTGTCCAGTCTTGCTTCTTTTTCTCCTCTCACAGGCATTGATCCTAACAGCACCTACTAATGAACTTCCTGCATGCTCATCTCCATGCCATAGTCTATTTCTCAAGGAATCTGACCTATAGTCAGTTGTTCCTATTATGCTTAAATACACGCAATGACTTCATTCATTCATTCAGAAATATTTACTAAGTGCCTCATTCACACTAGTTCTGTTCTAGACCCGGCTGGTTGAGTGAATCAGGTAACGTTTCTGCTCTTATCAAGTTTACATTTAGAAGCAGGAGGAAAGTACCAAGCAGATAAACTAATAATGAAGGACTATCAGACAGTGATGAGTGCTATGCAGAGAATTTAAATGGTGTGTTCTGATAGAAAGTGACTGAATGGTTACTGTTAAACCTGGCTAGGAAGGTGCCTCCAGAGCTGAAACCTGAATGTCCAGCCACATAGAGATCAAGGGCAAGAGCCTTCCAAGTAAAGTGGATGGCTTGTGGAAAGCCTCAAGGTTGAAATGAGGTTGGTGTTTAAAAAGCAGAAAGAAGGCCAGGGTGGCTAGACCTTAATGGTAACAGTAAAGCATGAAGCGTTAAGATTCTCAGAGGTAAACAGGGCATAAGGAAGGGAATGCAGGAGATTTGTAAAGGAACGTTATGATAGGAAATAGTTTATTTGGAGCGAGCAAAATTTAAAAATTCTAGCCAGATGTGGCAGAATTGATAGGTAGTGTTGAGGGCTCATTTGGGATATGGGTCCTGGACTTATGAGAAATCCAAACTCTTCACAAATGGGAAGAGTTGTGTATTTTTTTCCCAGCAGTGTTCAGCCACTGATGCATGGGAGAAATGAGCCGATAGGATTACACATGTTTAGCCCTTTGACAGAAGGAGAACATGGGAGGGAATTAAAATTGTTGTCCCGGGAGAGAAAATCTAACCTGGGAAGAGGGAACTAGGGACACAGTGCTAATGCCTATGAACTGAGGATCCAGATGAGAAAGAGTTACTTGAGTAGGACTCCTAAAGCAGGTGGGTAGAAGGCAGACTAACTGAGGATCCAGATGAGAAAGAGTTACTTGAGTAGGAGTCCTAAAGCAGGTGGGTAGAAGGCAGACTGGAGGGTAGCTAGAATGGGATATGAGAAATGACCCTTTTGGAGACTGTGCTGTCGTTGGTTATGGCAAAGTCAAGGGTAGGGGTCTAGAATGAGGTGGAATGAAGGAATAAATGTTTTTGCTGGTCAGTTTTTGGTTTTTTGTCATGAACACAAAAAGTTATCAGATCTCATTCTGTGCCTTGAAATGAAAATAGATTTGTTAATCTCTCTCTTTAAGCTGTCCAGAGTCATTTGAAGCAGGTCTACGTACCTTTAACTTGTCCCCTTTATACTAGCATGTGGCAGCTTCAAGGGGCTTCCTGGGCAGCTCAGTGGTAAAGAATTCGCCTTCGATGCAAAGATCCAGGAGACACTGCGGATTCGATCCCTGGGTTGGGAAGATCCCCTGGAGGAGGGCATGGCAACCCTCTCCAGTATTCTTCCCTTGGAGAGTCCCATGGACAGAGAAGCCTGGCAGGCTATAGTCCTGAGGGTCACAAGAGTCGACACTGAAGCGACTGAGCATATGCACACACGCACGGCAGCTTCAAGGCAAGTCCCAGACCATTGCCCTTAGTGGGTAGATTTTCCTCAAGATATTCTGGGCAGACCTGGTTGCTGTTAGAAAATTACCCGTGATCTAAAATTCATGCTAGGGGTTACCCTCTGGGCTTCCCTGATGACTCAGTGGTAAAGAATCAGCCTGCAGTGCAAGGAGATGGAGGTTCGATCCCCAGGTCAGATTAGGAAGATCCCCTGGAGGAGGAAATGACAACCCACTCCAGTATTCTTACCTGGAGAATCCCATGAGGAACCTGGCAGGCTACAAATGGGTCTCAAAGAGTTGGACATGACTGAGTGACTGAGCACACAGCACCCTCTTTCTAAGACTGTAACTTGAAAAAGACATAGCAAAATTATAACCTTACAAAGGACAAATAGATGTGAAAACAATCTCAGAATATGAGCACTACTTATATGGCAGGGAAAATTGTGTGACTTCTGTGAAGTCTACTAGGAAATTCTTTTCCTTTCTGGCTAAAATTTCTTCCTAGAAATTATAAATAAGACATAACACAAAAGAGCAGGGTTTAAAAAAAAAACTGGTCATTAAACTCAGAGTTATGATATTCTTACTTTATATAAAATACATGTGGGGTGGGATATGAAATATTTTTCCAGAAAAATATGCAAATATTTAGAATTTAAAGCGATCAGTGCTAAGAGTAATGTGAGTAACTCAGATAATAACTTTCCAAAGGAGAAGTTTTTATAAATTACATTACACATTCTTGGCTTGCTTTATACCCTATAACACATCATGGTGGTGTAGGGATAATGTTTTTGAACCCCCGTACAGCTATAAAAGGAAAGTGATTATGCAAACAACATGCCTTAATAAGAAAAAACAGGACATATTTTCAATAAGGTCTTGCTAAAATGCAGTGTAATATTTGCCCAATATGAGCTTCAGGTCAGTGTTTTTTCTCTCTGGTAAAGACTGCTTTGGGAGGAAAATCAGGGAGTACTACCCACTGCACTTGCTTTGAACAATGCTTCCATTAGGAGAACTATCGCCATTTTTAAGTGGTTTCCTTCCCCTTGCATATTGCCACTGGGTTTAATAGCCTTAGGTCTTTCAGAACATGAAAGCAACAACTTTCAAAAGCAAAGGCTGCCTTGAACTTTGTAGTCTATCAAATGGAAACTCATGTGTGTATTTCTGAACCATCTTGGCTTCTACTTGAAGGAAAAAGAGGATGAAGACACTGGTCTGCTACTTAGATGTTTTTGTTTTTATTTTTTATTACTTTTAACCCCATAAGTTTTACAGTTCTCATGATAAGCTTCTGGGTCTTAGCTAAGCAGTTCTGAAAGAGGCCATTGCTGAATTTTGGATTTGCTTTCATTCCCTCACATTTATGCTGTACAATTTGCTTATCTCATCTCATAAGGGCTTCCCAGATAGCACTAGTGGTAAAAAAAAAAAAAAAACACACCCACCTGTCAATGCAAGAGACAGAAGAGACCTGAGTTCAATCCAGGGTCAGGAAGATCCCCTGGAGGAAGAAATGGCAACCCACTCCAGTGTTCTTGCCTGGGAAAGTCTGAGGACAGAGGAGCCTGCCGGGCTACAGTCCATGGGGTTGCAAAGAACTGGACACAACTTAGCACGCGCACATGTGCAGATCTTAACTAAGCAAGAAGAGAACCTCTTCTGTGATCTCTGGGCCGCTTCTGATGATGTATAGAGAGCTTTCTCATCACTCCCTCTGACCTTGGGTCATCTCTCTATTTCTTTTCCTATCAGTATTTGTTGTTATTCAGTTGCTAAGTCGTGTCTAACTTTTTGTGCAACTCGCTAGACTTCCCTGTCCTTCTCTATCTCCCAGAGTTTGCTCAGACTCGTGTCCCTTGAGTTGGTGATGCCATCCAACTATCTCATCCTGTTGTCCCCTTCTTCTCCTGCCTTTAATCTTTCCCAGCATCAGAATCTTTATTATTTATTATCAGAGTCTATCATTATTTAAGTATGTTCAATTACCCCTAAGTTACAAAACAAAAGAAAACAGAAACTCCTCCTCAACCGTATATATGGTTACTCCCCATGAAGAATGATATGTCTCCTCCTTAATTTCTCAACTCTCCTTTATTCTTTTACCCCTGATAACTGCTCTTCTTCTCCCCTATACTTAAAAATACCAAGGTCAATGCTAACTTTCTTACTGCCATGTCAAATGAACCTTTTACCGTCCTTATGGAGTTTGACCGATTAGCAGTGTTTGAAACACCCACCGACTCTCTAATTTTATTGAAATACTTTTTCTCTTAACTTGAACTATATCACACAAAAATGATTTTTTTGCAAAGATTCAGAATGCCTGATTTTAAACTCTCCTCCTTCACTGAGTAGCTATGCAACCTAGACATGTGACATAATTCTTCAGCCTCACTCTTCCCCCAGTTTCATCTCAGTGGGGAATATACTAAGGTTGTCGTGGTGATTAAAGAAATTAAATCTAAAAGCACTTAGAACAGTGCTCGCCAGACTTAACAGTGCTCACCAGACTTATTATAAAGTATGCCATAAATGTTACCTGTTATTATGTTTTTTCCTTTAAAACTTGTTCCCTCTGCAGCCAGAGAGACTGGGTACTTGACACTTTCACTTTGAAAACCAGATTTGATGTCTAGACCACAACTAACATAAGAAGAGGCCTGGCAGGAAGAGGAAGTGGAGGAATCCCAATTCTGTCCAAAAAGAGGATTGACACAGAGTCAGAAGTAGGAGAATAAAAAATTAGAGATGTGTTCAGATTTCCGAATTGGAGCAGTGTTAAGTCAATTAAACGGAGAGCTCCTTTGACAGGGCATGAACCCCACTTTCTGGCCACTCTGGGTTCTTGGGTAGTGGGGATCCAGGGACAGCTGACCCACTGTTCCAGGAGAAGTAAGAAGGAGTTAAGTTGGGAACCATTGGGCTGGTTTTAGTGAGGGCTCGTGAGCCCTGCACAGAGGCTGGGGTGGACCACTAAGCCTGGGTTGCCATGAGAAGGACCTGGAAGAGACTCAGGGATTTGTGGTGCCACCAAGAGCCCTGGGGGGCGGGCTGTCAGTCCAGGTGTATTATCATCTCTGACCAAGCTAAAAAGGATCAGATACCAGATTACACTAGCTGCTGACTTTAGCATTGGACCCACTGGAATGCCAGCTGTGGGAGGCGAAAGGGCAGGGTGGGGACATTGCTTGGATCCAAGGACCTTTCCATCCTGAGGTCAAAAGGTCCCTTGAGACTGGATGATTTTGCCTCTGACATACTTCTTGAGTCTCTCTTATTTATGCCTAGACTAGGAACCTTCTCTTCTCACCTAGATTCCTATAGTAATAATTAGTTCATTTCTCTCCCACCTTGCTGCTATCAACTTGTTTGTAATATTATAGCCAGATTGAACTTTCATTTTTCCTCAGGCTGATCTTTTGAACCCACAAATCTGCTTGTGTGGCTTTCCCACTGAAAACCCTTCAGAGACATCCTCAGAAAGCCAGAAGAACTTGTGCTTTCTTTAGCCTCCCCGCCTGGCCTCTTGTCCACTCTCTCTACGCTTCTGTCCTGAATGCCCTCCTGTTTCTGTTGACCCTGCCACATGGCCGTGCTGCCCCCAGTGTCTCTGCGTATGCTGTTTTCTATTCCAGGAATGGTCTTTCCACGCTTGCTTGTGCTTTTACCTGGATAAATGTGAATAGTTCATAATTTTTGCTACTAGCCTTTCTGACTCTTCGATTCTTGGTTAAGATCACCCTCTTGTGTGTTCTCACAGCACGGTATACTTCACAATGATCAGCACTTCCCACTTGGACTTACCCTCTGGGGACATTGTTGACACCTTGATGGGACCCAGTAATTAACACCTCTCTATCCTTTCTTGGCTTGGAGCCACAGAGGACAGAACACAGACGAGACAAACTTCGCTGTCCTCAACTTTTTAACTTTTCAAACTAGATTCTGAAGGCATGGCTTACATGAGGACAAATAGTTTTTGAACTCTCACTCGAACTGAATATATCCTGCAAAATGTTGTTTGTTCTCCTCAGTGATGCCAAGTCATCACTTGAATGCCCCAAGACAGAGAAGGAGGAGCCAACGTGTACTTTCCCAGGTCCTTCTGAGCAACTCACCAATCAGGGAAGTCACTCCTGCTCCCTGGGGAAAACAGAGTGAGGGGATGGGACCAGAGACAGAAGAGTCATGCAAGCGAACAGCCGACCCTTCCACTTGGAACCGGAAAGCTGTGTGAGAAGGTAGCTTAAGCCCCAACCTCTTCAACAGAGAGAGCACTGCGTCCTGTTCAATGCCCTATCTCCATCATATGGCATGATGACTGGCATGAGGGGGCATTTACAGTAAATGCTCATTGAAGGAACATTTTTTGTAGTTTTTTAAAAAAAATGTTTATTGGGGTGTAATTGATTTATAATGCTGTATTAGTTTCAGGTGTACAGCAAGGGGAATCTGTTGTGCAACAGTAGCTCTGATTCAGATCTACCTTCATAGAAGATCTGGGCCAAACGTCCTCTTGAGATTTTCTTTCATTGCCATGAGATAAAGGGTTAACTTCTGGGTGGTTGCCTTTTTCAGAATGTGTTACATTCTGAATTAATAGGAGATGTAATTACATTCTGATATAATAGGAGAATTACATGGTAGTGTCTTGTAGTTCTAATCTAGAGAGCATACATTGGTCTATTTTTCCTGTCCAGTGATTTAAAAGATTTTGAGTTAGGATATCAAGAAATTTCACATACATTTATTGCTTTCCATTGTGCCTTGAAAACAATGAAGATATGGTGAAACAGGGCTGTAGTTTCAAATATCACACTCGGGCTGCTTGAGATCCTAGGGGCAGTCGCCTCTTGGGTGGGGCCTAGCCCTCGCTTGCAGTCTTGGTGCCCCGCCTCCACCTCTTGCCCTATACTTCAGTTCAGTTCAGTTGCTCAGTTGTGTCCAACTCTTTGTGACCCCATGAATCGCAGCACACCAGGCCTCCCTGTCCATCACCAACTCCCAGAGTTCACTCAGACTCATGTCCATCGAGTCAGTGATGCCATCCAGCCATCTCATTCTCTGTTGTCCCCTTCTCCTCCTGCCCCCAATCCCTCCCAGCATCAGGGTCTTTTCCAATGAGTCAACTCTTCGCATGAGGTGGCCAAAGTACTGGAGTTTCAGCTTTAGCATCATTCCTTCCAAAGAAATCCCAGGGTTGATCTCCTTGCAGTCCCAGGGACGCTCAAGAGCCTTCTCCAACACCACAGTTCAAAAGCATCAATTCTTTGGCGCTCAGCCTTCTTCACAGTCCAACTCTCACATCCATACATGACCACTGGAAAAATCATAGCCTTGACTAGACGGACCTTAGTCGGCAAAGTAATGTCTCTGCTTTTGAATATGCTATCTAGATTGCTCATAACTTTTCTTCCAAAGAGTAAGCGTCTTTTAATTTCATGGCTGCAATCCCCATCTGCAGTTATGTTTCCTACCTGACCCTATAAACCACTGAAATTTGTGACTCTTGTATACTGTTTCAGGAAATTGCAAATTTAGGTTTTCCCTGGCACAAAGTGAATGTTTTTCTCTTAAATATGTAGTTCATATTTTCTGTCTTTTGAACACCCAATGGCTAATCAAACTTCATTGCTATGGAATAAGTCTTTGGATGCATTAAAGTTTGATTTGACTTGGAAACAAATCTTCATTTATTAGAATCTCTTCATTTCTTTTCATTTATAGAATCCTTAAGGGAACACCTATTGCATAAAGCAAAGCATATTTGATAGTAGAAAAATTACATGATTTCCTGAACTTGGACTTCTTGCTGTGTGTGTAGCTTGTCTCTAGGTGCAATTTAAGACTTTTCTTTGCCTGACAATTTGTCTGAAAGGTGGTGTTGCTATTCTTATAAAACGAGGGCAGTGATTCATATTGGTTGTGGTAAACGGTGTGTTTGCAAAACACTTGGAGTTTCTCTTATCAAAGGCGCTATACAAATTCTTTGAAAGGAGTAAGGAGATAATTGTGATCCTATGATCATAGAAATTCATATCACACATGAGGAAGCAAGATGAGTATTTATAACAAAAGCATTCACAAGGATTCATGTAATTCAGAACCAAGGTAAAAGGGTCTCATGTCAGAAATAGTACTATTAGCAGCCAGATCATTATAGAGGTTGTTTAATTAATTCTTTACTGTGAGGAGAAATGCCATTGACACTTCATTATTTTGATACTGAAACTACAATTGGGGGCTTTCAAAATGTGTATGTGAAACCACAAATAGATCCCCTTGGTCCTTTGTGAAGGGAGCTCCTGTTTCTGTATTCAAAAGCACTATCTTCTGAGGATGTCCTTGTAGTTCTTTCCTAATATATTTTCACACTTTGTCCCTGGGAGTTGATGTTTGGGTGAATTGTTAATTGTGGTTTTCATAATTTAAGAAATCATATCCAAGGAATAGGATGGATGAAAAATAGGATGAAGAATAGATTGCTAGTAATTTATAAAAGTATTTTTATTCAAACCACAATGATACTCATAACCAGAAAAAAAAAATTCTTAAAATAAGCTGTTACGTTATAGAAAGCAGAGTAAGCCCAAATTCAAGGCTTTTGTTATTTTACACTTTGTACCTACTTATTACTTAAATATTTTATATGATTCATACTTAAGATGGTGATTTTTCTATAAATATTTTATTTATTTATATATTTTAAATTGGGGGATAATTGCTTTATGATGTTGTGTTGCTGTGTGTGCTTAGGCACTCAGTTGTGTCCAACTCTTTGTGACCCCATGGACTGTAGCCCGCCAGGCTCCTCTGTCCATGGAGATTCTCCAGGCAGGAATACTGGAGTGGGTAGCCTTTCCCTTCTCCAGGGGATCTTCCCAACCCAGGGATCAAACCCAGGTCTCCCCCATTGAAGGCGAATTCTTCACTGTCTGAGCCACCAGGGAGACCCAAGAGTACTGCAGTAGTATTGGGTAGTAGTGGGTATCCGTTCTGCAGGGGATCTTCCCAATGCAGGAATCCAATCAGGGTCTCCTGCATTGCAGGTGGATTCTTTACCAGCTGAGCTACCAGGGAAGCCCACAGTGTTGATTGGTTTCTGCCATACACTGTGAATCAGCTGTTAAGTATACACATGTGCCTCCCTCTTGCAGCTCCCTCCCACCTCTTCCCGCCCCTCCAGTTGTCACAGAGTGCTGGATTGGACTCCCTGTGTTATGCAGCAGTTCCCCACTGTGTGTCTCACACATGGTGGTGTTGGTGTCAGGGCTGCTGTCTCAGTTCCTCCCTCCCTTTCCTTGCCCTGCGGTGTCCACAAGTCTGCATCTCTACTCCTGCCCTGCAAATAGGTTCATTGAAATCTTCCATTTTAAAGATGGCTACTTAACATCAAGAAAGTGATTTAAAAATTATAAATTTATTGGGCTTCTCTGGTGGCTCAGTGGTAAAGAATCCACCTACCAATGCAAGAGACACAGGTTTGATCCCTGGTCTGGGAAGATTCTACATGCTGTGGAGCAGCTAAGCCCATGTGCCACAGCTATTGAGTCTGCTCTAGAGCCTGGGAGCGACGACTACTGAGCCCAGGAATTTTCGTAAGGTCTTTTTGTTTTTGTTTTTTTACCACTTATTTTAAAAAAGTAAATTATTCACTAGTCTGGTCATTTGCATGAAGTTTTTTGGGTGTATTTTTGGTTCCATAATGTAGGAAGGCACTTAGACTATGAAGTGTTCTTTTTTTTGCATTTATTATTTCTTCTCATTTTTTTAGATCTAAAATTGCTCTTAAGTAAATGTTTAATTGTTACATGACTGGTAGAGATAAACTATATAAAGTATTGCTTTAATAAAGATATGGGGAAATATTAATAAATGATAGTGAAAAAAGTAATAAAGATTTTTGGCATATATGAACAAGTCATTCAACCATGAAATGTTTTAAAGTTTTACATTCTGTGTTTAGTGTTTGAAAACTGGAAAGTGTTATAAATAACAGTAAAGGCCTGGCAAAAACCAAACTAAAAAGTAAATCAAGTTCTTGAGTAACTTTTGTAAAGTGATCTATAAACTTTAAGTATAGTTCAACATGGGCTTCCCTGGTGGCTAGCAATGAAGAATCTGCCTGCAATGCAGGAGCTGCAAGTTTGATCCCTGGGCTGGGAAAATCCCTTGGAGGAGGGCATGGCAACCCACTCCAGTAATCTTGTCTGGAGAATCCCATGGATAAAGAAGCCGGTGGGCCACAGGCCACAGGGTTGCAAAGAGTCAGATATGACTAAAGCAACTTAACATAGCATATAGTTCAACATAGCATAAGATGAAAATAACTGTGTATAAAAAATACTAAAAGAACTGAAGGAAATATGTATAATTTCAAGTGCTATATTCTATAAGTACATGCTGTATTGAATTTATCTGGATTTCCTAAAAACTTAATGTACCATTGTTGATGAAATTAAACAATCTACTTAACATTATTCAGAAATTTCTGGAGACTGTGAAAATCCTAAACTGATAACTAACTTACAAACTGCACTAGATCAAAAGTCCTGAGCTATGTTCGTTTCCCCTGAACAATTATCTGTGTTTTATATATGGCATAGCCTTGGGAACTTCATTAATTCTAATTTAACAAAAGCCCAGTTCCTCCTTCTAGATACAAATAGTAACTCAATTGTGTTAAAATTCAGCCCTTCCTATGTATACAGCCATGTTACCTATATTAGGATACAAGATAAGACAAAATGCCTCTCTCAAGGTGATTCGGGACAAAACAAGCCAGAGAATAAACAGAATGATGTGTTACGGTAGCAGCTTACCTGCCTTTCAGAGACAATGAAGTCTTCCACACAAGGAACTGCTGAGTGACTCACAAAGGTTATGAGGAGTTAAAGAAAAGGCAGTGAAGAGCATTAACTATAGTCAGACGTGGGAGAGCTCGTCACCTGTCCAGTGCAGGAAATGCTGGTATTTCAGAGCGCTTGGGGTTGATGAGATTACAGTTTGACCAGGTCATAAAAAGCCTCTCCGTCCTGCATCCTCTGAATCAGGAGACAGTGCAAATCTCACGCATCTACCGATCTGAAACTATTGAGGGAAGGGTTGCTTTTATCTTTATATCCTCACTACTTTTGAATATTGCATTGTTTATAGTGGAAAGGCAATATTCATTGAAAAAATGACCAAATTTCCACCAATCTGTCTATTCCCACTTACTAAGTATTTTCTATTGATTTTTTTTATAGCTCTCTGATAATCACCTGATGATTTATAGACTCAGATTGCTCCTTAACTAGATTGGCTGATTCTATTTAATATAGTTAATTCAAACAATCCATCAGAATTCAAACATACCTTGCTTATGAAAAAACTGCAAATCTGGACCCTTAAATCTTGCGTCCTATATGAGAAACAGGTAGACTTTATACACAACTCTTTTGCTCTTGACAATTGTTACAGCCTATTTTATATATTTCTGTTCAGGTCAGTCGCTCAGTCATGTCCAACTCTTTGCGACCCCATGAATCGCAGCA
The DNA here is from genome assembly GCA_006408695.1 of Aepyceros melampus. Classification (NCBI taxonomy): domain Eukaryota; kingdom Metazoa; phylum Chordata; class Mammalia; order Artiodactyla; family Bovidae; genus Aepyceros; species Aepyceros melampus. The sequence continues at coordinate 99,698 of SJXQ01006506.1, forward strand.
ACACCAGGCCTCCCTGTCCATCACCAACTCCCAGAGTTCACTCAGACTCACATCCATCGAGTCAGTGATGCCATCCAGCCATCTCATCCTCGGTCGTCCCCTTCTCCTCCTGCCCCCAATCCCTCCCAGCATCAGAGTCTTTTCCAATGAGTCAACTCTTCGCATGAGGTGGCCAAAGTACTGGAGTTTCAGCTTTAGCATCATTCCTTCCAAAGAAATCCCAGGGCTGATCTCCCTCAGAATGGACTGGTTGGATCTCCTTGCAGTCCAAGGGACTTCAAGAGTCTTCTCCAACACCACAGTTCAAAAGCATCAATTTAGTAAGGTCATTTAAACAATTTCAATTTTTTCAGAATTTGTTCATTTGTTGTGAAACACTACCTCCTTAGAGAGGAACCATATATAAGTTGAGTTTAATAGATCTCATTATGTTAGTGATCCTTCAAGATCATTTTCTGTAATTTTTTTGTGAGAAATTATAGTACAAATATAGTTTCAAAGGACAACTTCTGATTCTAGAACCTGGAAAATGAAGCCAGATATATTCCATTCCGCCAGCGCCCTTAGATCTGTTGTAGTCAATACTGAATTCCCAGAACTGTCCACAGAGCTTATCACATAGTAAATTCACAGTAGACTTTTGTTTAATTAATGAATAAATCAAGGATAAAGTATTGGATACAAGCCCTCTAGTCATTAGCACAGTTGAGATAAGAGTCTTCCTCTAAGCTGTAAGCCTTATAAGATTATCAAGAGCCTTGACGAGGCAACTGCACACGATGGACAATCACTTTCAGATAAGAGTTTAGTATGGATTATAAAGTACTGCTTTAAGCCTATAAAATTTAGGATTTTAGACAATTCCAAGCAACTTTATTTACGATGCTATTTCATGTTTTAATCATATTCCTGTTCCAAAATTAAGCTGTCTGGAGATACCATACCAAAATTTTTTTAGTGATGTTAGTTCATTGTTTATTGTGGCCGTCAAAGTTTTGCAGGCCAAGGTCAAGTATTCTATGCTTTCTGGTACAAAACTTTGGAATTTCCGAAGAGCATTTACTAAGATATCTGACTGAGTGAATGCAAGGCACTCAGTCATGTCTGACTCCTCGCGACCCCATGGACTGTATGCAGCCCACCAGGCTCCTCTGTCCATCAGATTCCTCAGGCAAGAACACTGGAGTGGGTAGCCATTTCCTTCTCCAGGGGATCTTCCTGACCCAGCAATCAAACCCAGGTCTCCTGCATTGTAGGAAAATTTGTTACTGTCAGAGCCACCGGGAAGACCAAAACATTGAAAAGATCCCTAAAGAAATATTCCTTAGAAATTTTTAAAATCTATTAACTGCTTCTCTATAAAAAATGATATGAATCAAACTAGTTGAATCTTCATACAAAATTTCAACTTTTCCTGTTATTCACCTGGAATATGACAGCTACAGATATCTGTTCAATGAAAAGCAGAACACCTTTCTTGCAAGCACTTAACCATCTCGCTGTCAAATGTATGGCAGATGCTACTGATGGATGTTGGGAGTGTTCAGAAGCTGGGGATCACAGTAACCTGTGCAGCTTGATATCAACAGATTCTCAAGCCTCTTCTGTTGAGATTCTGATTAAAGATTCCACCAATTTTTACATATTTAAAGCACCCATCTAGAACAGAGATTTGAAAACTACTAAAATCATACTGCTGAAGAGGACTTATATGTAATTTAACTCAAACTTTAAGTTGAACAACAGCTAGGCCATCACAGAGAGATGAAGCTTTTCCCCTTATGTAAATTCTATAGAAACTCATGAATTAATTTCTCTTTACAGTATATCTTACTGTCTATTGCACCTTTTCAGACTAGCACCTTATATTTGTATATTGTACATTGAATGTTTTCAAATGAGGACATAATATTGGAAATTAGAAGATCAAAAATCTTTTTTTCAAATCAGTTCAGTTTAGTTCATGTCTTTGGAAGTGGTAAATTCTGATGTTTTAGAAGGTCTATACATAAATATCCTCACACATGTATCAGCTAATAAAGTATAGATTTGCAAAGAGCTTTTTCTCTTTGTTACCAGTAGTTGTTGCCCATTGCAAACCTATGAAAGCATTTGCACTTTACTGTGTTTACTGTGAATTCTCAATGCCTACAAATGCAAACAGACAGATTAGGAAAGCAGGCAGCCATTGCTTTTAGCAGGGCTTGTAAGTACCACACAAATTGCACCGCAGATGCCTTCAGGTGTGGAAAGAAGCGCATCCTCTTTTGTGTAATCATGAGGCCAGTAATCAGCTTCTAGCTAAAAAGAACTAGTAAGACTCCTCTCAGATCAGACAGAGAGATAAGAGTGAAACACTACCTAACAAAGTTTGTCCATGGTCCTCAGACAAAATGACAATTTTAATGGACTACGGTAAGCTCATTTACCTTAGAGATGAAGGAAATCTCTTAATGATGAAACTTTCCCAAGAACCAGGAAATTTAAAGCAAGTATCAAACACATAATTATTACACTTACTGAATGAAATTGGTAGATAGGGGCAATGAGTCAGCACAATACACAACAAAAAGGAATGCTTTTCCCCCCTCTGTTTTGGAATACAGAGGGAAGGGAAAGCCAGGCTCTGGAGTTAAGGTTTAAGAGGGTATGTTGGAAAAGCCGTGTGGAGAATATATATTAAACAAACTCACCTGCTGACTTCCTTCATTGGAGCATGTCTACAGCCAACATTGGAAACTTACATGTGGGGAGAGGGCTCCCTTGAAGCTGATGTCAGATACTTTAAAAGGAGGCTCAAATGGCCAGGATCCTGCCATGTGCTAGTGATGTCTTGGTGAAGCTCTATGTCACTAAAGAATAGTTTCACATCTCAGCAACTGACCAACAACAACAAAACAAAAGCTTTCTTGGTCTCGCATTCAGAAACCTATGGTGGAAACAGAATGCCTCTGCTCTTTTAATGCAAGCATGAAAGGAACAGAAAAGAGGTAGGAGCATTCTGATCCTTTAAAGCAAGCTTCTAAGCACTTTACTGTCTTTTGAAAACCCTGTGAATTTTCTTCCTGACACACAGGTCTGAGTCGCATTGTGTGCAATGCATTAACCGAGCACTTGTTCTGCACTTTACCTGCCGCCTGGTTGAAATGTCCACCTTCATGAGCTCTTTGTGCCAGGAGTCCCATCGTCTAGCCTGGCAATGGCATGGCCTCCGGGCAGTGACAACTGAAGCCGCACTTAAGGTGCATTGATGATAGATGGTATTCAGGGGTCTTGGTTTTCTTCCCTGCCTTTCCATAAATAATTTTTTGTCCCAAGTAAGTCACTTTGCCTTCCTGGACCTTGCTCCCATATCTGTACTTCCTGGGTGTTGAACTGGTTGATTCTAAGGTACATTCCTTCTCTATAATTTTAGATTGCTACATGGCAAGATAATATCAGTAGGCAATAATTATATTTGAAATCTTCCCTTTCCCCTTTTGGCAGGCTTTTTACATCCCTTTTGTTGGGCTTCCCTAGTGGCTTAGATGATAAAGAATCTGCCTCCAATGCAAGAGGTTCGATCCCTGTGTCAGGAAGATCCTCTGGAGAAGGGAATGGCAACCCACTCCAGTATTCTTGCCTAGAAAATTCCATGGACAGAGGAGCCTAGTGGGCTATAGTCCATGAGGTCACAAAGAGTCAGACATGACTGAGCAACTAACATGGAAGAAGATAAATTTCCATGTGCTGTTTTATTTTTTCTAAAGAGTCAAACATGCTGTTCAGTTCAGTTCAGTTGCTTAGTTGTATCCAACTCTTTGCAACCCCGTAGGCTGCAGCACACCAGGCTTCCCTGTCCATCGCCAACTCCCAGAATTTATTCAAACCCATGTCCATCGAGTCCGTGATGCCATCCAACCATCTCCTCCTCTGTTGTCCCCTTCTCCTCCCACCTTCAATCTTTCCCAGCATCAGGGTCTTTTCCAATAAATCAGTTCTTTGCATCAAGTGGCCAGAGTATTGGAGTTTCAGCTTCAGCATCAGTCCTTCCAATGAATATCCAGGACTGATTTCCTTTAGGATGGACTGGTTGCTGTTCATGTGTAGTTTAACATTTTAATTGTGCACTACTTGGCTTTCAAGTTGTAAGAATGCAAGTGGCTTAGCAAAGTCTCATCCAACTCAAACCAGCTCTGATTTGATTTCCAGAATTCTTTACACTGCCCAAATACTTGGATCAAAAAGTAAATGATAGTTTTGAACAGAGATTTAAAGTGTGTTTGTGTTACCCACACCCTGAGAGACAGTGGCTTAACAGTTTTGGGGAAATAAATTCTTCTTTTATCCCTGCAAGGTGTTTTCTGCTATTTAGCCTGCTCTGGTAGATTTACCAGGGAGGAGAGAAAAGAATTTATGCTATATCATGAGAGTAGCCAGCAACAGATTGGAGGAATAGAGTTCCTTGAATAAAGAGTTCAATGGGAGTGACTGTGATCTGTTTATCTGAGCCGTTCTTTGGATGAGTTCTTTACCTTTTCATTTTCTTAAAAATTTTTATTTTTATCAAAGTGATTTATATTACTTAAAAAGAGCAAAATGCCCTAGAAGCCTTATTACAATAAATTGTACACCAGTTCCTGGTACCCCCTTTCCCTAACTATTCTTCATTTATTCTCCTAGCACGTAAGTTCTTATGGCTCTTACTTGATTATTCAGCTTTAGACGCGGGTAAAGACTGGCTGGTGCTCTAATCATACTAGTTCTTCTCTTCTTCCAGGGTACTGGCGAAGACTCCCAGTTCCTGAGGGTTACATTGGGACCAAGAAAGGACCAAGTAAGCAGGAAATGATGGACCAGGGCAATCTATACTTAAAAAAAATATCTTTTCCACCCTCCTCAGGTGAAAAATCTGGGATAAAACTCAACATTCTAAAAACTAAGATCATGGCATCTGGTCCCATCAGTTCAGTTGCTCAGTCGTGTCCAACTCTTTACAACCCCATGAATCACAGCATGCCAGGCCTCCCTGTCCATCACCAACTCCCAGAGTTCACTCAGACTCACGTCCATCAGTGATGCCATCCAGCCATCTCATCCTCGGTCGTCCCCTTCTCCTCCTGCCCCCAATCCCTCCCAGCATCAGAGTCTTTTCCAATGAGTCAACTCTTCGCATGAGGTGGCCAAAGTACTGGAGTTTCA
>SJXQ01006507.1:0-54587 GCA_006408695.1 Aepyceros melampus
AAACTAAGAAACGATGAGCTAATCAACCATTTAAAACATTTAACAAAAAGTACAAGAGTTAACAAATTCGAGACTTTAACAAATTATGTGGATTAACTCAGTCGTGTCCGACTCTGTGCAACCCCATAGACGGCAGCCCACCAGGCTCCCCCGTCCCTGGGATTCTCCAGGCAAGAACACTGGAGTGGGTTGCCATTTCCTTCTCCAATCTGTTGTACATTTTTAAAAACAGCTTTTAAACTTCAAAAGACCTAAAATTATCCTATGCAAGTCAACAGCATAATGAAACTTTACTCATTCAGACAATTAAAATTCATTTAATTCTTAAAAATGTATCTGTAAATAAGCTTAACTGGTACAAACAAAATATAGAGATAATTTTTTTATATTAAAAATCATCTTTGAAAGTTTTCTCCAAGAAAAAACAGAATTATTTGTTTACATAATCTCTAAAAAAGACCTAGTGTCTATTAAGAGGCCTGTGAAGGAGAAAGGAAACAAAAGGATGACAGCACTTTTCTAAAATATTCTTTGCTATTTATTTTTGTCTTTAGAATCATGTAAATGACTTTAAAAATTAACAAAATGGAATTAAAACAATTCATAAGCAAAAGCAAATGGTAGGTAGGTGATATGACCACATTAAAAAAAATTATTTCAAGTGATTCAACTTTAGACTATATAAAAACTTTAAAGACAGATAACATTGCAAAGAAGTCAAAATTAATCTAATAGTCTTATTATCAGTAATTTTAATTAAGCTTTTCTACTGCCTTTCCTATAAAAGTTGTTTCAAAATAAATCAATGACCATAACTGATACAGGAAATTTCTTACTAATTAATAAACCAAAAAGGATAATAAATTGAGATAATAGGACAATAAATTAGGAAGAAATGAAAGAATCAGTGGGAAAACCCACTATCATGCATACCAAATAATAAAACAAAAATCACTAATGGATGAAACTCTTACAACATGGATGAAAGGAGAAGTTTATAATCATACCAGCAAATAATCCATCCCAGTATCACTAAAGTGGGACAATTAACTATAGCCATCAAATGCCTCTGATGTCATACCTAAAAACACAAATTTACTACAAAGTATTGATTCTTGCTTTAGGAAGGGGAAAATAGTGAACCTAAATCTATTCAAGGTTTTGGGGTAATTTCTAGTCTTCAGGAAATAGAAGAGTAGAACAAGTTAAATGACATTACAAAGAAACAGACAAGTATGTGCAACACTCTACAGTACAATAAAGTATAGATTTAAAAATGACTGAGACAGTAAATTTGTTATGTATTTTACCAGAAAAAATAAACCTTTTAATTATTTTATTATAGAAATATATACCAGGCATACCTTAGAGATATGGTAGGCTTGGCTTCAGACCACAAGAAAACAAGGATCACAGTAAAGGGAGCTACATAAATGTTTTCACTCCCAGTGCATATAAGCTATGTTTATACTATACTATAGTCTATTGAGTGTGCAATACCATTATTTCTTTTAAAAAATAATGTCAGTCAGTTCAGTCAGTCGTATCTGATTCTTTGCGACCGCGTGGACTGCAGCATGCCAGGTCTCCCTGTCCATCACCAACTCCTAGAGTTTACTCAAACTCATATCCATTGAGTCAGTGATGCCATCAAGCCATCTCATCCTCTGTTGTCCCCTTCTCCTCCTGCCTTCAATCTTTCCCAGCATCAGGGTCTTTTCAAATGAGTCAGCTCCTCGTATCAGGTGGCCAAAATACTGGAGTTTCAGCTTCAGCATCAGTCCTTCCAATGAATATTCAGGACTGATTTCCTTTAGGGTGGATTGGCTGGATCTTCTTGCAGTTTAAGGGACTCTCAAATGTCTTCTCCAAAGCATCAGTTCTTCGACATTCAACTTTCTTTATAGTCCATCTCTGACACCCATACATGACCATTGGAAAAACCATATCCTTGACTAGATGGACCTTTGTTGGCAAAGTAATGTCTCTGCTTTTGAATATGCTGTCTAGGTTGGTCATAACTTTCCTTCCAAGGAGTAAGCGTCTTTTAATTTCATGGTTGCAATCACCATCTACAGTGATTTTGAAGCCTAAAAAAGTAAAGTCTGCCACTGTTTCCCCATCTATTTGCCATGAAGTAATGGGACTGGATGCCATGATCTTTGTTTTCTGAATGTCGAGCTTTAAGCCAACTTTTTTTCACTCTCCTCTTTCACTTTCATCAAAAAGCTCTTTAGTTCTTCACTTTCTGCCATAAGGGTGGTATCATCTACATATCTGAGGTTATTGATGTTTCTTCCAGCAATCTTGATTCCAGCTTGTGCTTCCTCCAGCCTAGCATTTCTCATGATGTACTCTGCGTATAAGTTAAATAAGCAGGGTAACAATATACAGCCTTGATGTACTCCTTTTCCTATTTGGAACCATATCCAGTTAGAACTGTTGTTCCATATCCTGTTCTAACTTTGCTTCCTGACCTGCATACAGATTTCTCAAGAGGCAGGTCAGGTGATCTGGTATGCCCATCTCTTTCATAATTTTCCACAGTTTATTGTGATCCACACAGTCAAAAATAAAAAGTACTTTATTGCTAAAAATGCTAATGTTCATCTGAGCCTTCAGCAAGTTGTAGCAAGAACATCAAAGACTACTAATCATAGACCATCATAACAAACATAATTTTTAAAAAGTTTGAAAAGTTGCCAGAATGACCAAAATGTGACACAGGGACATTCAGTGAGCAAATACTGTTGGGAAAATGGCATTAACAGACTTGCTTAACACACAGTTGCCATAAACCTTGAATCCATAAAAAATGCAGTATCTGTAAATGGCAATAAAGCAAAGCTCAATTAAATGAGGTAGGCCTTGTCTGCTGCAGTGAGCAACTGAACTGATGCCTATATGTAGTTTTGTGGGTTTTTTTTAAAAATAAGATGGGGGAAGGACAGTCAGAGTTACAAAGAGGTTGGAAGATCCTACACTGTTGGCTCTGAAGATAGAGGAAGGGACCACAAGGCCAAGGAATGTGGGTGACTTCTAGAAGTGGAAAGGCAAGCCTTCCCTACAACATCCAGAAGGTCGCTATCCTGCTGACACCTTGATTTCAGCAGTCAGATGACCAAGAGAACTGTAAGATAGTAAACATACTGTTTTAAGCCACCAAAAAAAAAAAAAAACCAACAAAACAAAACCTGGAGAAATACAGAACAATGTGTCACAGAGGCCAAAAAGAGAGTACTGCAGTAAAATGAGTTAGTCAAACTGTTCAATGCTGCTGAGGCTAAAAAGACATTCATATGATGAAAGTATACACTACCACTGACTATAGTTTATCAATGTTGGAAATAAACACACAGTGAATAAAACACACTGTATCTGTAAAATCCATGGACCAGACATGAAAGTATATAGTGGTAGAACAGATTATTGAAAACAAATATTGAAAATACTTTCAGGTGGTCAAGACAAAACCGAGAGACAATTATACAAGGTGATTCAAGTTAGGAAAATACAAGATGAGTGATAATATGTAGTTCTTCTCCCTTTAACAAAGAATGGGCCCCGTTTCTCAACTGAAACAAGTACTTCTCACTCACAAGTTCAGAGACAGTATTTTTGATTTAGAAGGTATCTTAAGGATTATCCCATCTAAATTCCTATTCAGTACAAACTGATATGCATACACATCATATCTTTATTTTAGCCCATAGCTTCCTCCACAGGAATATTCAGAACAAAGTATTAGAAAACAAACAAAAAAACCTAAGAAAACAACTGAGCTTTTAAAAAATGAATTATTCCTAATACTTTAGAAACTCTTAACTTCAAAGCACTATCCATCAGATTGCTAGGCCATCAATAATTCCACAAAGATGTTAAAATATGTATATACATTTACAAACAACAATAAAGATCCAAACATACAAATTAGTGTGTATACTTACAGTGTAATATAACTTTGAGCTCAACCAGGAGTTTCTTTGACCCTCCATGACTTGTTCCTGGAAGCTTCTGCATCGTTTCCCCTTTTTTATTTAATATTTCAATTCTTAATGCACCTATCAGTCCAAAATTAAAAATAAGAACATTTTAGTTACACCCAATGAATCTGATGTATCTGCCAGGTCTTCACATAGCATTTTAATTTTTTTTTTATCATTTTTTTCATCATGAAATGTTAAGAAGAAAAGCATTTTTTCAGTATTTAAAATACACACACACATAAGAAAAACTAAAAACATACCAATGGGGGTTCCAGCAGGTCTGATCTCATTTGGCAATAATTCATCTCCTTCTGGCCAAGTCACTGACAGTCTATCAGGGAGTCTATTATTAAAACAGCATATTAATGTTTCATGAAATGTATTAATTATGGTTTTATTTTTAAAAATAAAAGTTACTAGAAACTTTAATAGTTCTAATTTTTTTTTTTCCAACAGTTAAATCTGAAATTCCGTATGATTAATACGCCAAAGCTTTAATCACTGCTGTGGCTACAAAGTAAAAAAAATCTCTTGGTGTTAAGAGATAGGAATTGTCCCCATTTTTTGAGATTTTTCTACTAATTTGTAGTACAAGCTACCTTTGGGAGAAAGGATAACCTTACAAACAGAAGAATCACCAGTGAGTTCAGTAAGAATCAAAATAACTGCATCGTTAGCTGCACAAAAGCCAGTTTTGTTTTTCGACTTTTTACTTCTTTTGCTCTTATCTTTACCTCTCGCCATTTTCTTCTAGTTTCAGGCCAAAGTCATTGCTTTTTAACAAACTTAATCATAGTGCTGTTAACAGTGCCACTGTAAGTGTAAGCTTCCTTATTTTTCTATAAAACAAATACAGGATTCTGTTTTGATAGAGCGCTTTTTTTTTTTAATTTTTATTTTTTAGTTTGTTTTGCTTTACAATACTGTAAAGCAAAACAAACAGCAAGAAGTTTGTCACAATACACACATCTAAGACTACAAGTGCCTAAATACAAAAGCATAATGTCACACTCACTAATAACTAAAAGGACAATCCTCTTCAATTTTCTTGTCATTTTTTACCATGCATTTTGAAACATAAATTACCTTGCCATTTCATCTTCTACATATTTTTTCACAGCTTTCTCAGCAACTGTCCTATCCAGCTTTGCAATTGGCACAGTTTTTATTTCATCATATAGTGCCTGAGGTTCCTGAATAAGAAAAATTTATACCAACATTTCAAAAAGCTATTTAAATTTAGTCACAATAAGAATATTGATTTCTTTCAAAAAATATTTTTACCCTAATTAAGTAGGTAAATCATAATAACTGTTATTATATTACACCACAGTGTTATTTCCATTTTTCAGATAAACACCCTAGGCCTAATTAAATGCCATTCAAATCTTAACAAGAGCATAGTTTCAGGAAGGATAAAGGGCCTCCCTGGTGGCTCAGACAGTAAAGAATTCGCCTGCAATGCAGGAGACCTGTGTTTGATCCTTGTATTGGGAAGATCCCCTCGAAAAGGGAATGGCTGCCCAATTCTTGCCTGGAAAATTCACGAACAGAGGAGCTTGGTGGGCTACAAGCCCATGGGGTCACAGAGTCAGACACAACTGAGCAACTAACACTTCTTCATAAGGATAAAGCCCACTCTAGTTTTGTTTTTCATACTTGAGATAGAAGTCTGGCTCCAATGTTTATGTTTATGAGCCTTGAATGAAATGGTGCACTTTAAAATTACTGTGAAATTGGCAATAATATTGTAACATTTGTTAAAGATTTGGGCACATAGATGTTAAGTTCTACAAACTACTAAAACACCAAATATGAAACATAAAACATCATGCTCCCACTCCTGTAACCAATGTAAAAGCCAAACACAAGTCAAAAATAGAATACCGTATCTTTAAGAATTAAGCAAAATAAAGTAGTAATACCAAGAGACTTGGAAGACTATTTTAGGTTACTTGGGGATCTTACCATTGCAATTTGAACCTCTCCTCCTGTAGCATATACTTCTCCATCATGATCACCATAGAGAAAAAATTTCACAATGCTTCCATAAAAGAGAGGAAGTGTCTTGATTGTCTTGACCTAACATTCAGTTTTAAAACAAGGATTTAGTATTAATATTTACTTAAGAAAAACAGGTTTAACAATTAATTAACAGAACTATTTTATACAAAGGGAAAAACCCAGCATCTATTATTAGAAAAATTTAATGAAAAAAGCACTCTATAAAGTTTTATTTGTGAAGCTTCCACTTATTTCTAATATCTTTGAGATGACAGTGGCTTCTTCATATAAAAATGTCATAGTTATGCATGTGTCTAAAAGGTCCATAATACCTTCAAATGAATGCATGCTGTCTCAAATTCCCATAAAATGTTGCTTGCAGGCTGTGAACAGTGACTTACAAAGTTATTGTTTCTTTCCAATAAATTAGCTCAAAACTTCTCTCTCTCTCTCTCTCTCTCTCTCTCTCTCTCTCTCTCTATATATATATATATATATATATTTCTGCTCCCACCTTACCTGGCCTGAAAACACCAGGAGTAATTTCCACTAGTCCAATTCAAACTTCTCAACTACAAGGACAGCCAAGAGTTTATATCCAATCTATCCCTCCAGCCTCATTTCACTTCTGAACTATTTCTCTTCACATATAACACTTTGCAGTAATCCAGCTCTGCTGCTTTTCCTGATCACTCCCTCCTTGTAACTTTCCACTAGACTTCACGGAAACCTTATTTTCCTGGTTTTCTTCTCTCTCACCATCTTATCCCTTTCTTTCTCCTCTGTCAGCTCCTCCTTTTCATTTTCTAGCTTCTAACTGTTGGAAAAGCAGGCTCAAGCCACACTCACTACTTCACAGTGACCGCATCTGATTCCAAAGCTTTTACCATATGATGATGATGTGTGGGTTTATTACTACCTTCATAATAAACCCACTTCATAATAAACCCACTCTGGGCTTCCCAGGTAGCTCAAAGGGTAAAGAATCTGCCTGCAATGCAGGAGAGCTGAGCTTAATCCCTGGGTCAGGAAGATCCCCTGGAGAAGGGGATGGCAACCAATTCCAACATCCTTGCCTGGAGAATTCCATGGACAGAGGAGCCTGGTACCAGGGCTCCAGTTCATTGGGTCACAAAGAGTCAGACACAACTGAGCAATGTTAAGTTAGTTACCTTCATAATTACCTCTGTAAACCTGAGCCACTACCTCTTTTAAGTTCCACACAAAAATCACTTCATGCACAAAGAATTGCGTCACTTATTCTCTTATTCCAGGCCCATCTGAAGTCAGAAAATTCTCTCCTTCTAAACTATGAGAGCACTACTCATTCTCTCTCTTCAATGATTATTCTTAGGTCATCTCTATTTTCATGCCAGAACAGCCTGAAGGACACAGGACTCCCCTAGATCTCTATAATCTCCATAACGCCATCAACAGCACAGTAACTTACAAGCTGCAGACACTAAAAAATTTGATGCAAAACCATTTCTTCATATCACATTAAAAAAACAAACCAGATTCTCTATTTGAGTAAAGTGAAGTACAAGAAACAGTAAAAATTTTGTTAACTGAGCCTTTGGCAAAATCATTTTGTTTTTTTTTCCCCTTAATGTCCTATTAAATTACATGGTTATAATCAATTTGGCCTTTCCTTTCTTTTCTGGCTCCTAAGGAGGCAAGACTACATACATTATTTTTGGTTGTTGACAAATTCTAATAACTCTAATTTAGTTTCAAATTCTACTAAAAATTAAACCTAAAAATAAGTTAAACTTACCAGCTGTCCTGTTTTGTATATTTTTCCATCCCATTCTATTGCTGAGTAAGTGGCCCAGGGGCCCTGTTTTTTAGAAGGAAGATCAGGACGTGTAATTACTCCTTTAAAAAGGGTGAATTTTATTTGTTTGTCGTATTTTTCATGGCAGTCCTTCAGCCATAAAGCAAACTCTCTGTCAATTTTCATTCGCTGCTCCTGTCAAATTTTAAAATGTTCCACAAAACTTAGCTACTCATAAACAAATACGACCACAGACACTTCTTGTTCATTTCATGTTTCCTTCCAAATACCCACCCACCCCAGAAAACCGAATAAAAAACTAAAATATTTTAATGGCTCTTTCTCCCATACAAATTTAGATTTCTATCAACACATTACTAAAGAAAAAACATCTTTGCTATCATCCTTGGTTCATAGGGTTGAAGAGAGTTGGGCGAGACTGAAGCGACTGAGCACACACTTGGATCTACGGTTTCAATGGTCAATATCAACACAGATTTCCTTTCCTATTTTAAACCCTAGGATACACTCCTCCCCTCAAAAAAATGATAAACACTGACTGCCTTGGAAAAGGAGAACTAACTGATTAGGGGAAAAGGGTAAGTGGAAGCCTTCTTAATGTGAAACACGCACACTCTAACAGGGAAATAAAAAGCTTTATATAAATTAAGCACAGATTTAAACACATACTTAAACATAGATACGGTATATCTATGGTATTAAAATGTCTCGAGGGGTTATTTGGGGGAGAAAAGTTCAAAAAGGCTCTTTTATAAGGTGACAGTGAAAAAAAGGTTGAGAAACATAGCTATGGCAAAACACATTTTTAAAAATTATGCTTCATACATTTATTCAAAAATAGATCATAAAATAAAGTTTGCTTTCTTGTAATACATAAGAAGAAACTATGTTATGGCTTATCATTCTTCACTCTGCTGAGATACCCTAGAGATTTACACTCCAGTGTAAGCTACTACACCCTGGTTTAATGGTTGTCTTTAGGAGAAGGAGTAGGGGAAGATCATCATATTACATGCTTTCACAGAAGACAAAGTGTAAAGTTACAGAAGTTCGTTTTCTCTGTACAGCTTACTCCACAACCCACCATTTCCAAATGAAAATGGGGCAAAATTAAAACTGATTTCAGCTTAAGTTTTTGCAACTTGCAGTCAGATGACCAGTATATTAATCATTTAAAAAAAATTATATTTTAAAAATTTATTCAAATAAGAAATACATGCACATGGTAAACACCAAAAAATGGCATATATTTTTCAAGGAAACTTTCCCCCTAATCTGTTCCCAGGTACCAACTCCTTCCTGAATCAGTAAATTAGTGTTATCACTTTGACAACGTCACAACAGTATTAAAATTATTAACTAGGCATGAGACTGTCTGCCTACCAAATTTTTTTTTCTGTATTTTAGTCTCAGCCCTCATCTGTATTAGATAAAATTACATCAGATTCAGAATCCTTTTTATTAAGAGCAAAATGAATGTCAATATGTTATAGGGATACACAAATACTGTGTTATATATTGTGCTTACTGTCCAGCAACTTTAAGTTTAGAATAAATGCACCCATCTCTTGGCAACATTACATTACTGAAAGAGTAGCATCAAGTAAGTTTCTGAGATGTTTAGGCAAAAGGAAAGTACACTAGCTCCATTCAATTTTTAAAAAAATTTTATCATTCTTTTTCTATTGATTAAAGCAGATTTTAACAGTGATCAATCTCAAATTACCTTTTAGCCCAAAGTATTTTACAGTTCTACCTAAATTTTACCCCCCAAGTTAGATTAAAATTGTATATTTAGGTTACTAATATACAAAGCAAAGCCTATTAGATAAATTGTTATATGTCTTCGCAAATAGGCTTCTGAAGATTCTATTTATCACGTCAAAGTATTGATGAAGATCTGATAAGTTTTATCCCAGTAAGAGCTAATCAGTTTGAAAATTTTGAGTGAACACATAAATGCTCATGAACTAAAATTTGTATTTCTTTGAGTAAATAAAAAGTATGCAAACTGTCAGTACAAATCTACACTACAAGTGACTTTTGTTGAACTTAAAATAGAACACTTCTGCAAATATTCAAACTTGACATTTAAAATCATACCTGTCCATTTAAAATCCTTGTAAAAAGGGTGTTCTTGTCTTTCAATTTTAGCTCAAGATCCATAAAGGTCAGTTTATTTGTGCTGACCTGGAATTTGTCATTAGTGAATAATGCACCAGATATCCTATTGTAGCACTCAAAAGGTGCAAGCCCTCTCTTCTTAGGAGGAGTACACCAGTCAAAGCTTGAATAAAACAAAATACTGGTTAGTAGAATGATAAGACATAAAACAATGTAATCTCAGCAAAAATCAGAACTTACTCCTCAACAGAAGTATATGGTATTAGCCGTCCATTCCAAAAACATTCAAAAATAGGCCTTTTCCCTCTTGCTGCTTTCTCAAGTATGAAACAATCGTCATCATCATCTTCATCTTTTAATTCTAGGACAAAGGAACAAGTGGAACAAATAATTTTTACCACTGAGAAATCAATTTCGACAAATGAAATGTTAAAGCTTCTTCGGAGAAATGGTAATAAAAATTCTTATGATCATTAACACTGTGTTCTGTAAAACCTAAAAGTACCTTTATTCTGTTTGCCCTCAAAAAGGCAGATTTTCAAAGTGGCTCTACATTACCAACAGTGATTCTCGTTAAAAAGCAATAATTACATACTCATGAATCTGCGTTAGGATTACTACACTAGCTACTGAGCCTGCCATCTGTAAAACCTATTTATAAATATGGGAGCTTGAATCTTGTACCTAAATCATGTCTCACAACTCTGTTGGAACCAGTACACTCACATAAAATCATCTGGAAAATCTACGATGTCTAGAAACAGCAAGTTTGCTTAGCTTAGACAAATTAATAATACTAATTTAAGTTTACATTATGATACAGTTAGAGTTATATCCTATGTTATAAAGCACAGTCTACAACATTTCTATGTTTAGTAATACCTTTTCATATACTCAGATAAATTAGATTCAAGCATTATGATCCTGATATAGTAATACCTCAGTTATTCTGGCATTGTCATTCCCCCTGACTCCCAATAAAGTCTTTTTCTCCAAAAAAAAAAAATCTTCACAAGAAGTTCATAAGTAAAAGTTCCTTCCAATCAAAACATTTCACTTGCTCTTAGAGTATTCCTCTGATCATCATTCAATTAATTGGCTATTATTTTAAGATATCATTTTAAAGAATTTATCTTTTTGTCTATAAGCATACCAAAATCACAAACGACAAATGAAAAACAGGCCAGAGACTGAACGGGAGGCAGAGTCACTAAGCAATAACATGCATGAACACTTACTAAACAGAGTTGGGTACTATTCTAAGGACCAGAAGCAGTTTCTTATTCAAGCCCTACAACATGTCTATGAGGCAAGAATTATTATAAGAATTATTATTCCCCATTTCACAGATACTAAAGCAGTAGTTTGTCAAATTTTACACAATAGAAAGTGGCAAAGACAGGATTCAAATCAGGAAATCTGGTTCCAAACCACAATACTAAGGATATACTAAGAAACCATTCTGAATGTGAAAACATAACACTGTTAATCTATGAAAATTGAATGTGATCCCAATAATCCCATTAGGACATTTTTATTAAAAGTACAGTACAAAGTGATTCCAAGGCTTATCTAGAAGAGCAGAAGATTCAGAATTATGAATTTTCTCAAAAAAGAACAATAGTGTCTTGTCCCACTGATATCAATATACACTATAAAGGACATGTTATTCATGTATAAAAACACAAAACATATCAATGCCTTATAACAAACAATCCAGGTGCTATGTACTTATGGGAACATATTATTATAAAGTGATATTTATATATAATATTCAATAACTGGTACTAGGAAACTGGAAACCAACATAGAAAATATTAAGTTAATCCTCAAACAAAAAAGATTACAGGTATATTAAAGATATAAACATAAAATGATAAAAGCTACAGAATCTATAAAAAATATTAAAAAATGAGATGTACAAAGCCTTTCTGCAGCAAGGCCTATCAGAAAGCATAAAGAAAAATATCAATATGACTACATAAAGTTTAAAACTACTTTATAAATATCTACAAAGATAACAGAAAGACAACATGGGGAGTATATAAAGGAATACTATGTGGTACATAGCTAAAAGTTCAGTTCAGTAAGAGAAGTACGATATAAGAACATATAACGTTTCTTAGCACCACTGCTTTATTTATCTGGATGTGAATACACACAAAAATTAATAATTACAAAAACTAAAACTACCTTAACAACTTAGGACCTGCATGAGGAAAAAACGTTTTAAAATTTATCTAACCTTAAGCCCTACTGATAATTAAGAAGATAAATCACAACTTTGTATTTTGTAGCTAAGGTAACAGATTAACATACTTGATGGAAAGCATGGATCATCAGGGTAGGTTTCTCTATCATATAAGAAAGGGTGATATCGGATAATCCCTTCCACTACACCATCTCCTTCAACATGAGCCTTGAACTCAAAACTATCGGCTGCTGTATTTATATACAATGTCTGCATGTCATCTTGTATTTCCCTCAGGTTGATAATCTTAGGTGTCTTCCCCTTTTCAAACATAGAAATCTAAAATAAAAATAAAACAAAAACAATTAAATTCGACAGTGACTGCACTTTTGTTCTTATCTATGATCCAACAACAGAAAGGCAAAAACTATTTTTATTTGTATAAATAACTGTCTAGCTTAACAAAATACATATATATTTCTATCTCAGTTAAATAGGTCTAAGGAGCGTCTTAATTAAGAAATATATTATTAAAAAATTGAAAGTGTGCAAAGAAAGAGCTGAAGGATATGTAAGTCATGATTTACTTCATTTAAGCTTTCCTGCTAGAGGTGTGTCTGTCTGTGCACTCAGTCATGTCCGACTCTTTGCGACCCCATGGACTGTAGCGCACCAGACTCCTCTGTCCATGGAACTTCCCAGGTAAGAATACTGGAGTGGGTTGCCATTTCCTACTCCAGGGGATCTTCCTGACCCAGGGACAGAACTCGCATCTCTTGTGTCTCCTGCACTGGCAGGTGGATTCTTTACCAGTGGCATCAACTGGGAAGCCCGAGAGGTAGGAAGTAGGATAAAGACAGGAAATTCTGCCTGACATGTGGGCAAGGATACGGAGAACTCAACGTTCAAAAGTTCTGTTCTTCCACATCTTATTTTTTTCTTATTAAGAGACTTCTGTGAACAAAAGGGAAACTATATTTTTTCTTCCCTGCTTTTGAGAAATGACATTCAGTAATGGCTCATATCTCTATAGAAGACAAAGAAAATAGAAACCAGATACTATAGTAAATAAGAGATCCAGAAAAGTACACCTTTGGAATAATCTCTTTACTTAGACATCAAACTAGAGAAGTGGTTTGGTAAAAGACAAGGACAAGAAGTTCCCTATTTACTGATTGACTTTTCTTATCCAGATTAACTTAGAACTAGAACACAGACCTAATATTTCATAATACTTTAAGAAAGAATTTTATCTTACTTCAATATCAATGTTGTTGAAAGGTCCAGCTTCCTTGGATGCACGTTGTTCATTCCCTTTTGGACCATGGATGTAATAATGATAAATATGCCTAAAATATAATAGAATAACTTTATACTTTTAATTCACATAAAACTACAGTTCATCCAATCTTCTACCAAAAAAACTTTATTACTACTTTTGGCAGTACCTTCTAGGTGCCACGCACAATATTAAGCATTTTTAAACATTGTAAACCACATAATGGTAAAAACAATCATGAGATTCAGGTATTATTTCCCCTCATTTTATAAATACAAAAGTTGGAAATGAAAGAAAATTATTTAATTTACTTAAGGTCATAGAATAGAGTGTGAGGAGATTCAAGCCAAGTCTTTTCAACTTCAAATCCCACATACTTAAAAGTGTATTAAAAAAAAAAACAAAAAACAACTAGAACTACAAGGTGAAAGTGAAAGTGAAGTCACTCAGTTGTGTCCTACTCTTTGCAACCCTATGGACTGTAGCTTACCAGGCTCCTCCGTCCATGAGATTTTCCAGGCAAGAGTACTGGAGTGGGTTGCCATTTCCTTCTCCAGGGAATCTTAGCAACACAGATATCGAACCCGGGTCTCCCGAACTACAAGGGAAGAGGCTATAATTCCCTTGTCGGGAATTTTCTAGAAAAGACTCATACATCAGGGAGTGTACACAATTGGGTATTTGTAACTTATGTCCCTAACATGAGAGTATCATTCTGTCTCATCTTTCTTCTCCTGCAGAAATGAAACAATCTTAAGCCAATACTCCTAAAATTAATAAATTCAACATCATCCCATCAAAAGCCACCAATTCAGAAATTTTTGTTATTTTGGAAAATGTTTAAAAGATTATACTCTGGGGAAATTATTCACATCTCTCCATATCACATAGCCCATCTGCAATCATTCCTCAAGCAGTAGTATTTAATATTCCTTCATACAAATTTTATCTTTTCAGTTCAGTTCCGTTCAGTCACTCAGTCGTGTCCGACTCTTTGCAACCCCTTGAACTGCAGCACACCAGGCCTCCCTGTCCATCACCAACTCCCGGAGCTCACTCAGACTCAAGTCCATCAAGTCAGTGATGCCATCCAGCCATCTCATCCTCGGTCGTCCCCTTCTCCTCCTGCCCCCAATCCCTCCCAGCATCAAAGTCTTTTCCAGTGAGTCAACTCTTCGCATGAGGTGGCCAAAGTACTGGAGTTTCAGCTTTAGCATCATTCCTTCCAAAGAACATCCAGGGCTGATCTCCTTTAGAATGGACTGGTTGGATCTCCTTGCAGTCCAAGAGACTCTCAAGAGTCTTCTCCAACACTATAGTTCAAAACCATCAATTCTTTGGCGCTCACTTTCTTCACAGTCCAACTCTCACATCCATACATGACTACTGGAAAAACCATAGCCTTGACTAGATGGACCTTTGTTGGCAAAGTAATATCTCTGTTTTTGAATATCCTATCTAGGTTGATTATAACTTTCCTTCCAAGGAGTAAGCGTCTTTTAATTTCATGGCTGCAATCACCATCTGCAGTGATTCTGGAGCCCAGAAAAATAAAGCCTGACACTGTTTCTACCGTTTCCCCATCTATTTCCCATGAAATGATGGGACCAGATGCCATGAACTTTTCTGAATGTTAAGCTTTAAGCCAACTTTTTCACTCTCCACTTTCACTTTCATCAAGAGGCTTTTTGGTTCCTCTTCATTTTCTGCCATAAGGGTGGTGTCATCTGCATATCTGAGGTTATTGAGATTTCTCCCGGCACTCCTGATTCCAGCTTGTGCTTCTTCCAGCCCAGCTTTTCTGATGTTATACTCTGCATATAAGTTAAATAAGCAGGGTGACAATATACAGCCCTGACGTACTCCTTTTCCTATTTGAAACCAGTCTTTTGTTCCATGTCCAAATATCTTTTCAAAATTACACTAACTGTCCTAATTTAAAACACTACTAAAATAAAAAGAAATCATTGAAAATCTTAAGATCTTCCTTCAAACATCTCAAAACTGTTAACATCATAAGTTTACATTTACAAGCATATATTACGAAAGTGTGCTATAAATAGCTTACCAAGTGTATGTTTCTATGTCATTCTTTTTAAGAACAAGAGTTATAATTATATTACGTACACTGAGTTCTTTCAGTTAAGAGAAATAATAAAATAACTAATAGTCCAAAGTCCTATTTAAAACTCTTGTGTTACAGGGCCAATAAACATCAATATTCAAGAAAAAGGCATTCCTAAAATCAAATTTATTTCTTCATAAAAATTTTTAACTGTTAATATGTATTTATGTACAAAACAGAATCTTAACAACCCTTGAATAAGTAGAAAAAATATGAAAAGATACCTTATTTTTAAACATGAATTTGTACAGCATACTCACTTTTGGAGACTAATTCAGGCTAATACGAATTATGAAAACAATCCAATATATACCATATAATTACAGAGGAAAAAACTTAACCACCTTAAATATATATACTTCTGATTTGATCTAACAGAATATGTACTCCCTAAAAGCTTTCCTCTAGTAAATATACAAACATTTATTTTTAGATTACTCATTTAATATAGCACATATGCATATTTTTAATAGACTCAATATATTCATTCAATAAACTTTTACTGAGCAACCACAACAACTCATTGGAAAAGACTGATGCTGGGAGGGACTAGGGGCAAGAGGAGAAGGGGACGACAGAGGGTGAGATGGCTGGATGGCATCACCAACTTGATGGACATGAGTTTGAGTGAACTCGGAGTTGGTGATGGACAGGGAGGCCTGGCTTGCTGCGATTCACAGGGTCACAAAGAGTCGGACACGACTGAGTGACTGAACTGAACTGAACAATGTAACAGCAAACACTGGGGATATAACAGTGCACAAAAAACAATAAACATCTCAAGGTGGGAGGCAGACCAAAGAAAAATAAGTAAAATACAAGGATTATAATCCATGCTGCATAGCAAAAGCACTAAAGGGGAATCTGGGATTGATTAGCTGAATTGCATAAACTCTTAAGTTTAAATGTTATCACAGTTGTCAAAAAGCATGGGCCTCTTATTTGTAATGACCAATATATTACATGTATGCTAAGTTGCTTCAGTCGTGTCTGACTCTTTGTGACCCTACGGACTTTAGCCTACCAGGCTCCTCTGTTTATATGCTTCTCCAGGCAAGATACTGGAGTGGGTTGCCATTCCCTTCTCCAGGGGATCTTCTTGACCCAGGGATCGAACCTGCATCTCCTGTGGCTCCTGTATTGCAGTCAGGCAGATTCTCAACCACTGAGCCCCTGGGGAAGCCAAGTAACCAGTAAATATCTACAGAATAGAGAACCATTTTAACAGCTAACATCAGCGTAATGGTTCCTATGCTGAGGGAAGAATGGGATAGGATCAAAGCAGACAGCCAAGAGGTTTCAATGTATCTGTAATATTTTCTATCTTAAAAAAATGGTAAGAAAAAACATGTCCTGGAGCAAATGTAAATACTTACGTTAACTGTCTGGTCCAAAGATGGAAATAATTTTTCAAGTACTGTATGTGTTCTGGTTGTACCCCTGTGATAACCACAGCAGTAAAGCTATCTTTTTCCTTCTCCTCTGTGATAAGATGATGCAGAAATCTTTCATCATCATTTGTAATGTGACTAGAATCAGACGGCTACAAGAGTGAACATAAGTACATAAGAGTACACGCACCTCAAATGTAGTTAACAAAGTTTACATCAACCTTTTAACATTCACTTGGATAATTTCAAATACAGGCTTCAAAAATCTTTTGGAGGAAAATTACCAAATACAAATCAGCTGAGTGTGTGACAAAGCTGTAAGGACAGAGAGCCTTTTATGGAGATTGCTAAACTGGCATACAAAAAGGAGAATCCTACACCATAATGCTAAACCAACTGTAGAATCATAAAGAAAAGGGAAAAGAAAAATAAATACTGAATTTAAAAATACCTCCCAAATTGAGAACACTTACCCGAAAGTGGAATGAGTCCTTGCTTGGGGTACCTACCACTTAACTTGGTCAGGACTAATGCCCAGCCCGTCCACATTCATTAAAACTAGGATACAGCCTGAACCCAGCTGACTTAGCCCAAAGGCACTGTGTTTAAAAGGGATTAAAACCATCCTGGGCCCCAGGCCACTTTCAGAGAATATCTATAGTTTGTGGGGGGAGGGAAGGATATGTTTGAGGATAAGAATTTAAAACTTCTCTGTTTTTATTTTACTATGAGTCTGTATATTAAAAATTGCATGCATATGTATGCATATATATACTATGTAAGTTGCTGTACACATAAAAACTTACAAGGATAAAGATACACACTGAACTATTAGGAAAAGTGACTTTGTAATAAACACCGTAAGTATTTATAAGTTCCAATTCCTTATAAAGTTAGCTAGGAGAAAATTCAACTAAATATATCACAAGGACTTTTATCTGGCATTTGAGACTATTTTTATTTTCTTTATAAAAAGTTTTACAATTTACTTTAGAATCAAAAATTTTTTTAAGTTTTACTTTTAAAAAGGTTTTAAAATTTGAAAATTTTAAAACGTTTCAAAGTTGAATGAGTAATACAACAAATACCATGTGCTCAACACAATTTAAATTTATTAACATTCCACTTACTAAAATGAGAGTTTGAATGCGAATTTAATCACTCTTTTGTATTCTATTCCTGTGATTATTATACAACAAATACTTAAAAACTCAAACTCAGAGCAAGGAAACAGTTTATAATCTTATGAACAATTTCCAAGAAGCTGACTTGGCTTTATGAGAAAAGCTATTTTCTGAAAACTTCAGCCTAAGAAAGCACACAAATGATCACTTTTGCTATTCACAAAATTAAAATAAAAATTTAATTTGAAAATTCCATATTTTCAAGTTTTTAAAATAAATATCTTAGAAATTGAAAAAAAAATGTTCTTGTCCCATCATCCATCCAAGGTATAAATTTACAATTAATGAGTTAAAATGTACTGTACCTTTCTGTTTCTAATAAATCCGCTATATATTGCCTCTTTATTTTTCTCCTTCTTCTCAAAATCTTCTTTAGAAAGTAAAAGTTCATGAACATCCTGGGAGTCTGCAGGCTTACTTATCATCTGTCAAATATTAAAAAGATTACCTTTTAAATTCGCAAAATTGAAAATGAATAATTAGACAGTTAACGTCAAAATATTTTGACCAACTTTCACTTTTAAGAAATCTTTTTTACTTACTCTGGCTGACTGTCCAACAAAGAAAACAGCCTGCTTGCCCCCAACACCAAAATAGGAAATATCACTATTTAAACTGCGAGGTACTGGCAGTGGTCGAACATATCCTGAATGATCACTAAAATAAAACATTACATTAATGCAGTGTTATTAAACAAACAACTTAGGTGCTAATGAAAACTGTTATAGCAGTTTTTTAAGAGTTAGTAAAATGATCCCCAAGCCAGATAACACCCCTATTCAAATGTAAAAGAATCAGAGGCAAAAGCCAAAACAGCATCTAGCCCAAAGGCTCTCAAAGTTTGTTACCCAGGCCAGCTGCATCAGCAAACCTGGAAAACTCTAAGAAATGCAAATTCTTGGGCTCACTCCCTCAAATTAGAAAATTTCAAATATCTGTAACTCTACAGTCTTCCCTTCAAAATCCTTTACTCATTCAAAACTCATTAAAATACTGTCTCATGACTAGTGGGAATTACAACAAAGAGATTCTCATTTTCATGTGCTTCTGCTCTGTCATGTCTGATTCTTTGTGACCCCATGGACTGTAGCCCACCAGGCTCCTCTGTCCATGGAATTCTCCAGGCAAGAATACTGGAGTGGGTTGCCATGCTCTCCTCCAGGGAATCTTTCCAACCCAGGGATCAAACCCAGGTCTCCCTCACTGCAGGAGGATTCTTTACTGTCTGAGCCACCAGAGAAGCCCGTTCATTTCCAATGGATTATGACAAATGAAGAGCTGAGACTCAGCCTCTGATTGCAGCGTTAACACCACTGAGGAGAGCAGGCATCCCTGGTCTCTTGAATACAGGGAGGATCTCCAGGGACACAGTTTCCCAGTATAAGACACCTACAAAACTGGGGTGAGGCTGGAACCACAACACCAACTGGAAAGGTCAGAGAATAGAGCTGGCACAGGTGGAAAGAACAGATACACAACAGAAAAAAAAAAAAAAGAATGAAAAGTATAAAGTGGGACTAAAAACAAATAACTAAAAGATAATATCTTACAAAAGTTTAAATGCAGTTCAAGAAAGAGAGGAGGGAATGAATAATAGCTTCAAATATTCTCAAATCACTAAAAGGCACAGATCCACAGATTCAGACCAAAAGAGCCCAAACAGGAAACATAAAAAGAAATCCACTACACAGTGAATACTAAAAACAAAACAGAATAACTAGAAAGCACACTGAGAAGATAAATGGCTTCGCAGGCTTGACAACAACAGTATAAGACGATGGAATATTATCTTCAAAGGGCCAAGAGAAAAATGTCAGTATAGAACTGTGAACTAGGGCTAAATAAAGAATTTACAGACAAAAACCAAGGGAATTTACCATTAAGAGATTTGCTCTAAAGCAATGTTCCTACAAGCACAATCTGACACACAAAGGAATCATAATATTATCAGTACACAGGTTAATTTTTTAAATATATAAAAAAAATTTTTTTAATTCTTTGTTAGAAAAAATATTGTATATAATTTGGGGAATTCCAAGTCAGACTTGAAATACTATACAACAGAAGTGTAACTCTGCGAACCTCCCTTGTGGTCCAGTGGTTTAGAGTCTACCTGCCAGTACAGGGGACACAGATTTGATCTGTAGTCCAGGAGGACTCCACATGCCACAGAGCAACTAAGACCGTGTATCACAAGTACTGAAGCCCACATGCCCTAGAACCTGTGCTCTACAATGAAAGAAACCAATGCAAGGAGAAGCCCACACATCACAACTAGAGAGTGGCCCTCACTTGCCGAAACTACAGAAAGCCCACGTGCAGCAACAAACACAAGCATAGTCACAAAAATAAATATCCAGAAAAACATCTACTTCTGCTTTACCAAAAAGGCTTTGGACTCTACCAAAGCCTCTGACTGTGTAGATCATAACAAACTGTGGACAATTCTTAAAGAGATGGGAATACCAGACCACCTGACCTGCCTCCTGCGAAATCTGTATGCAGGTCAAGAAATACAGTTAGAACTGGACATGGAACAACAGACGGGTTCCAACTCAGGAAAGGAGTACATCAAGGTATATTGTCATCCTGCTTATTTAACTTATATGCAGAGTACATAATAATAAATCCTGAGCTGGATAAAGCACAAGGTGGAATCAAGATTACCGGGAGAAGTATCAGTAACCTCAGATACGCAGAGGACACCACCCTTATGGCAGAAAGTGAAGAAGAACTAAAGAGCCTCTTGATGAAAGTGAAAGAGGAGAGTGAAAAAGTTGGTTAAAACTCAACATTCAGAAAACGAAGATCATGGCATCTGGTCTCATCACTTGATGGCAAATAGATGGGAATGAATGGAAACAGTCAGACACTTATTTTGGGGGGCTCCAAAATCACTGCAGATGGTGACTGCAGCCATGAAATTAAAAGACACTTACTCCTTGGAAGAAAAGTTACGACCAACCTAGACAGCATATTAAAAAGCACAGACATTACTTTGCCAACAAAGGCCCACCTAGTTAATGCTATGGTTGTTCCCGTAGTCATGTATGGATGTGAGAGTTGGACTATAAATAAATAAAGCTGAGCACCGAAGAACTGATGCTTTTGAACTGTGGTGTTGGAGGAGACTCTTGAAGAGTCCCTCGGACTGCAAGGAGATCCGACCAGTCCATCCTAAAGGAAATCAGTCCTAAATATTCATTGGAAGGACTGATGCTGAAGCTGAAAGTCCAATCCTTTGGCCACCTGATTCGAAGAACTGACTCATTTGAAAAGACCCTGATGCTGGGAAGGATTGAAGGTGGAAGGAGAAGGGGATGACAGAGGATGAGATGGTTGGATGGCATCACCGACTCAAGGGACATGAGTTTGAGCAAGCTCTGGGACTTGGTGATGGACAAGGAGGCCTGGCACGCTGCAGTCCATGGGGTCGCAAAGAGTCAGACATGACTGAGCAACTGAACTGAACTGAAAACTTTGGGAAGGAAGTGATTAGAGATAAGTACTCTAAATTCTTTAATATGGAAGAAGTGAGATTCCTGCAGATAAATATGCATTTTTAAATTTCAAAGACAACTAGGAAAATAAACATATAAATTCTAAAATATTAAAAGAGAAAAAATGTAGAACGGTGTTTTCAAAAGCAACAACAAAAAGTTGCAACTAACTAAAAAAAGAGAAATAATGGGATAAAAATATCTTAACTGGTATAAAAAGTTTTCACCTATGTATCAATTTTCAAAATAAAGACAATAATGACCAGGTCAAACAATGTAATACTAGACCTACAAAACAAAGACACAAACAATAGCTCCGTTCACAAAATACAAAGCAACTGCCATACACAAACTCAGTCTCCATATTAACAAAACATAAACCTGCCCCCCACAAAAAAGCATGCTATATACAAACACTCCACACAATATACAAATAAACCACACAACATGTATGCACATTTACAGTGCTCCAACACGTACACACAATGTATATAATATCAACAATAAAAAGAACATCTCAAAGAGAGGAAACAGACACCACATAGTCTGAGAAACAAAGATAAGAATGACAATAGACTTCTCATTGTAAAATATGCAAGTCAGTAGAAGAATGGAGTGGCATTTCTAATATACTGAAATTTTTTAGAAAGCGAAAGTGAAACTTGCTCAGTCATGTCCGACTCTTTGCAACCCTATGAACTATACAGTTCATGGAATTCTCCAGGCCAAAATACTGGAGTGAGTAGCCTTTCCCTTCTCCAGGGGATCTTCCCAACCCAGGTCTCCCACAGTGCAGGCAGATTCTTTACTAGAGTCAACCTAAAATTCTATAGTCAACGAAAATTTCTTTAAAAGAGGGAAGGAGTAAGGAGAGATCCAGACTTTATCAGATATTCAAAAGCTGAAAAAATTTACTGACAGCAATCTTAAATTACAAAAACTGTTGAAAGACCTTCAGAAATGAAAATTATAGTGTGAATTTAAACAAAGGAATGAAGACTACCAGAAATGGTAAATATATGGGTAAACATAAACTGACTCAGGGACTCAAACTGATACTTGTATATGAATGTTTACAGCAACACTATTCACAATATGCAAAAAAAGGTAAAAACAAGACAACTGTCCTTTAACCTATGAATGGAAAGATGTAGTATAGCTGCATAATTCAGCCATAAAAAGGGATGAAGTTCTGATATAAGCTACAACATGGGTGAACCTCGAAAAAATCATGCTAAGTGAAATAAACCAAACAAAATGAAATAAACAAAATGATAGATATTGTAGGATTCCTCTTAAATGAGGTACCAAGAACAGGCAAATCACTGAGACAGAAAGTAGAACTGTGGTTATCAGCAGCTGGAGGGGTAGAGAATACAGAGTTACTGTTTAATGGGTATAGAGTTTCAGTTTGGGGAACACAAAAAATTTTGAAAATACGTAATGGTTATGGTTTCAAAACACTGAATATAATTAATGTCATTGAATAATACACTTTAACGTAATGCTGTATTTTTACCAAAATACATTTTTAAGAAAATGACTGTTAAAAAGACACTCATAGAAACAGAGCAGAAAAGTGGCTGACAGAGACTGGGGAGTGTGGGAAATAGAGGCTGGCAAAAGAGTACAAACTTTCAGCAGTAAGAAGAATAAGGCCTGAGGAGCTACTGTATATAACATCATAAGTACAGCCAATAACACTGTACTGTGTAACTGATATCTGCTAAGAGAGCAGAACTGTGGTAAATTAAAGATGTATACTATGAATCCTAATTACCAGGAAAACAACAGACTAACAGCTAATAAATCAATTAAGGAAATAATGGAGACACATACACATATACTCAATTTGAAATAAGGCAGAAAAAAGGGAAATGGAGGGTGAGGAAGATAAATAACAAAGATGGTAACCAAGCATACTGATAATTACATTAAATGTAATTGGTCTAAAGAAAGTTAAAGTGAAAGTTGTTCAGTCGTGTCCAACTGTTTGTACCCTGTGGACTATAGAGTCCATGGAATTCTCCAGGCCAGCATACTGGAATGGGTGGCCTTTCCCTTCTCCAGGGGATTCTCCCAACCCAGGGATCGAACCCAGGTCTCCTGCATTGCAGGCGGATTCTTTACCGAGCCACAAGGGAAGCCCAGTTGGTCTAAGCATCTCCATTAAAGGGCAGAGATCATTAAATTTCAATATACAACTAAATGCTGCCTCAAAAAAATTCTTTAAATATAAAGAGACAGTAGATTAAAAGGTTGGAGAGTTATCAGTTTACTACTAATGAGAATGAAGCTGTAGGAGATGCTGGAAAAGGAAATAGCTACCCACTCCAGTATTCTGGCTGGAGAATTCCAAGGACTGTATAGTCTGTGGAGTCGTAAAGAGTCGGACACAACTGAGCACCTTTCACACATACACAAGGAGAGCAGCACCAGGAAATGAAGGACGAGCAATGAAACAAATATGCAGGTAAATAAAACAGACTTCTTTCCTCTGCTTGAGATTTTAAAATTACGTTCAACTACTGAAATAAAAATAACACTGTGTGATGTAGTTCTCAATGTGTGTAGCGGTAACACCTAAAACTAAATAATCAATGGGAGAGCCTTAAAATACCTAAATAATTTGGTGAAACTTCTGTAATTCACTTTAAGTGGCAAGTGTCCAGTATTCCCTGGAGAAATCATTAAAAAATAAAGGACATATTCAAGAACACTATAAAGAAAATGGTATAGTAAAATATGTTCAAGTAAACCACAAAAAGGCCCAGAAAAGACAAATGCAAAACAAAGGGAACAAACAGAAAAGTTGAAACAGGACGTATCTGAGTCCTCATGTATCAATAATTACAGTAAACCGGCAGACTGAATTTAAAAATGACCCAACCATATTTTGTCTATAAAAAACTCATTACAAACATAATGAATAGGTATTTTAAAAGAAAACAGAAATGAAAAGATATACCAAACATGAACCAAAAGAAAGCTGGAATGGCTAAAGTAGCACATAAAATACACTTCAGAGCTAGAAATTACAGAGACAGAGCAGCATTATGGAGGAGAGGTATGGCAACCCACTCCAGTATTCCTGCCTGGAGAATCCCCATGGACAGAGGTGCCTGGTGGGCTACAGACCATGGAGTCGCAAAGAGGACACAACTGAGTGACTAAGCACAGCATACAGGAGCATTATAAAATGATGACAGGGTCAGTTCACAGAAAAGTTCTAACGATCCTAATTGTGCATACACAAAATAACACAAGTTAAAGATACACAGAGCAAAAACTCAGAAAACTGAAAAGAGAAGATCAACAAACCTGCAAGTAAGTGGAATTCTTCAATAGCCCTAAAAGTCACTGCTACCAGAAAATCAACAAGGAAAAGAAAGGACTGAACAGTATCACTCACTGATGGAATCTGATTGAAACTTACAGAACACGACTCCCAACAGCAGCAAAATATACATTCTTTTCAGGGACACAGAAAATTCACCAAAATATAGATCATATCCTACATTATAAAACAAATCTCAACAAATTTAAAAGAACTGAAACAATATAAAACATGTTTTCTGACTATAATTAAGTCAAACTAGAAAGGCAAGAAAATCTATTGGGAACATTTGGAAATTGAACAACACATTCCAAAAAAGATCCATGGATCAAAAAAGGAAGCTGCAAGGAAAACAAAAATTACACTAAAATCAATGAAAGTGAAATTTAAGCATGTTAAAATTTGTGGGATACAGTAAAAGTAGTCTTGAGAAGAAAATTTATAACACAAAATACTCAACTTAGAAAAGAAGTACAAAAAAAAGAATAAAACTCTTAAGATTCTACATCAAGATACTACCAAAAAAAACATGTAAACCCAAAGTAAGAAGGGCATATATGATAAAGAGCAAAAATCAAAGAATTTGAAAACAGAAAACAAACCAAACACTGGCTCTTACAACATTACCAGTAACTATATGCCAATAAAATTGAAAATTTAATGACATGGAGTAATTTCTAATAAAAACAGAAGGCACCAACACTAAATCAATAGTGGATAGCCAAAATATGCTTACAACCCTATAAAGAAATCAAAGCAATAGTTAAAAATTCCTCCCACAAAAAACATACCAGACCCAAATGGTTTCCCAAGTGAGTTTTATCAAACTTTTATTAAGTGGTTTAAAGTATAAATTATAATTTATCACTTTGGAAAATAATTCACCACTACTTTGTAAGTTGGAACATTCATTTTTATAACCTACAAATTCCCTCCTAGGTATTCACCTAACAGCTTATGTAGATCTGGACCAGGAAACATACATAACAGAACATTCCACACACTGCATGCCTAAGATAATACTGCCAGCAACTGCTAAGAATTGGGCGAGAAGTCAAAAGCCTACCGACTGGAGACTGGATAAACAGAATGAGATTTCTTTTTGGTGTACACAAAAGATTACACGGTTATGAAAATGAATGAACTATAGACCCACACAAGTAAGAAATCTTAATGATCTAATACTAAATGAAAATGCAAGTCCCTTGTAGGAAAACATACAGTATGATTATGTTCTGTATTATTAAAAACAAGCAAAATTAGATATACACATTTTATTAATAAAAAAAGAAACAAAAACAACGCAAAATATTTGTTATCTTTGGTGGGGGAATAGGTAGAATAAGTGAGGAGGACACAGAAGTCAGTCACAGGAAATATTCTACTTATCAGACTGGGGGCAAATTCTGGTTATTCAGCTTATTAAATTTTTCAATAAATAAACTTTAAAAGTGCATGTCTTGATAAATTATCATAAATCAAGAATTAGAGCTAATTAAATTCTATGAACATAATGTCTATTAAAAAAACAGTTAAATAGGTTCAAAGACTTTAATTACTGTAACAACAAGCTGAAAATACCCTCCCCTAAACATTCTCCTTAAAACACATATGGGAAAGTATATCAAAAGTTTGGGATGGGGCAACTCAGAGATAAAACAATATATACATACTTAATCTGATTCAAAACTAAGGAATTCTTCTCACTGATTAGGAATGGACATTCATAGTGACCAGGCAGTAAGCTTCCTTTTCCATTCATGAAAGCCCCATCTATGCAAAAACCCTATTATAACAAATAAGGCCAAAAATAGTAATTTCCAGTAAGTTTTAGATTTGTGTAAACACAAGTCCAGAAAATTCCTATGCCCACACTCAAGGGAAATATAAATCTCCCTTCATGAAGAAA
Organism: Aepyceros melampus; assembly: GCA_006408695.1. NCBI lineage: Eukaryota > Metazoa > Chordata > Mammalia > Artiodactyla > Bovidae > Aepyceros > Aepyceros melampus. The sequence goes on from SJXQ01006507.1 coordinate 26,829, forward strand.
AATACAAGTATAAATATAATTCAAGACCTTAAGAAACAATTTTGCATCACAGAAGTAGTAAAGTTGCCTTCTTCAAAATAAATTTATATCACAGTCTAAAAGAATCTCAGAAAATATCTCACTCTTATTCTTGATTCAATGTAAGAGGACACATTATCTTCGTGAACAGAAGTATCTGTTAGAAAAGAGAAGCAAAATCTTTATGAAACCACGTCATAAAAATTGTAGAAAGTAAGAAAAAGGAATAGAGGAGATCAAATTAGTAAAAAGAAACTAAAAACAATACAAGTGATTGGCAGGAAATATGGTAGTGATTATATGTATGTACATTTACATCTCACCATCTCAAATCTACCAGAAGGAAAAAAAAATCAGGTTCAATGAAGGCAGCTTCATCTTCAACAAAAGTGACAAATGGCCACATATCCCTAACTGAGCTTTGGAATGTACTTGTGAGACATAGTGGAAATAACCAAATCAAAGTAGGGTGGCTACATGGTACATTCTCATTCTCTAAATTCAAGTAAATACAAATATCTACTTGAAAGATTATCTTCATTGAAGAAAAATACTGAAAACAAAGCAGCTTTTTCTTTAGGAAAAATAAGGGAAAATCCTGTCAGAAGTCCATTTCTGGCATGGGAAGTGAGCCATGTGGCATGCTATTTTTTCCCAAAAATGGCTGACTGAGTTGAGAGCATGTCAATTACTGAGCAAGATGATGGTGCAGACAGTAGCACTGATCCAACACATATCTAAATTATGGCCACCCAGTGACCTAACTAATGTCACCTTTCCTTCTTCCACAAAATAGATTAAATGAAAAAACAATAATACAACAATGTCCTTAGGTATCTAACTTCACTTATAAGGCAATGACTGTAACAGTGCCTCATTCATGAGCAAATTTCCTATATCCAGGTATTATTCTATATCTTAGGGGTTTGGATTACACAAGTGTACTACACACTCATCAAAACTCAGTTAATTGAATGATCACTTCCAGAATGGCACATTAAGAACCTATGAAAATCCACTTTGTTAAAAGCAAAAACAATACTCGAAAAAATTGTCAAAATCAACTTTTTCAAAACTCCAAATATTAATGTCTTACCAATAATCCAAGGAGTGGTTATTTAAGACACATAGATGAGCCTTTGGTGAAAACTGCTAGCTCTGGTACGTTTCACATACCCTACCCCACTCCCCTCTCACCAGCTCTACAGAAGCCTTGAAAGCCAACAGCCCTGCAGTCATGGTGAAAACGGACAGCCTAGGAGTCACTGGAATAAGTTTGGAGTTTCCCAGAAGTTCCTTCCCCATAGAACTGCCATTATTGGATCTGACAGTTCCCTAGAAACCTCCACTTGCAGGGTTTGTCTTTATTTGACCTAACTCAGAACTTGCTCAGTGTGAAAAGCATTTTCCCTGGGTCATTTGTCAAAAACAATCAGTGGCAGATGTTTATCATCACAGCTGACGGAGGCAATGAAAACAGTTGGAAAAAAACACAAATCTGGCCCAAAATTTACAAGGAAAAGCTGGAGAATGGGAGGTCCATAGTGGTTTTGAAAAGCTCCAACACATTCACGAGAATCAAGAAGATCACACTCCTGTTCAGGACTGTATTCATACTCAAGAAAGTACTGAAAAGGCCCTAATCTCTCATTTCTGGCTGACTTTGATATTCAGCGCAAGCAAGAGTTATAAGCTAAGGCAGAGCAGTCAATTTCCTGTAGGAACATTAAAAAACCATGTGCACACAGAACCCCTTGGCAAGAGCTAGAAGACTCAGTGGTTCCAGACATTTAAGAAAAATGTCTGATCATCAACTGACCATTAGATTAACTGAGCACAGACTTCAGAGGCAACACAATATAAATAATACAGGTTTTAACGAATTAGTCTAGGGAAGTCACTACACAAACAACAAAAAGACAAAACAGTAAGTCGTGGATGTGTGTGCATGTTAGTCACTCAGTCCTGTCTGACTCTCTGCAACCCCACAGACTGTAGCCTGCCAGGCTTCTCTGTCCATGAGATTCTCCAGGCGAGAATACTGGAGTAGATTGCCATTCTCTTCTCCAGGGGATCTTCCTGACCCAGGAATTGAACCCAAGTCTCCCGCACTGCAGGCAGATTCTTTACCGTTTGAGCTACAGAGAAGTTCCAATAAACCCTGGGAAGGGAGATAAGTTTGATTTCCAGACTGCCACACTACATTATTTAAAATGTCCTGTTCTAAACAGAAAGCTATGTGCCACACCAAGAAATATTAAAGTCTGACCTAAACACAGGAAAAACAGCTCTCAGTAGAAACTGTCCCGGAGAAAGCCCAGGCTTAACTAGACTTACCAGACTAAGATTTAAGTCAGCTATTTTATAATGAATGCTGGAGAGGATGTAGAGAAAAGGCAACCCTTCCACACTGTTGGTGGGAATGTCACTTAGTGCAGTCACTATGGAAAACAATATGGAACTTCCTCAAGAAAAGAGAGTTGTCATATGACCTGGCAATCCCACTCCTGAGCATGTATCTGGACAAAAATATACATGCACCCCTATGTTCACAATAGCACTAAGAATAGACATAGAAACAACCGAAATACCCACTGACGAATGGATGGATGACAAAGATGTGGTACGTATATGTAATGGAATATACTCAGACACAAGAAGAATGAGACAACGCCATCTACAACAAGATGAACGGACCTGGAGATTATCACACTAATTGAAGTCAGAAAAGAGAAAGACAAATACTGTATGATATCACTGATATGTGGAATCTAAAATATGACACAAATGAACATTTATGAAACAGAAGAGGCTCAAAGACATAGAGGACCGACTTGTAACTGCCAAGAGTGGAGAGTGGGAGAGGGATGGAGCGGGAGTTTACAGTCAGCAGATGCAAACCAGTATATGTAAGATGGATAAACAAGGTCCTAATGTATAGCACAGGGAACTATATTCAGTATTCTGTGATAAACCATAATGGAAAATAATTATTTTTTAAAAAGTATATATATATGTATACATGATTCACTTTGCTGTACAGTAGAAATTAACACAGCATTGTAAATCAACAATATTTCAATTTTAAAAAACTTAAAAAATAAATCATCTATTTTAAATACATTCAGTGAACTAATAAATTATTTCTAATGAAGTAAAAAAAAAAGTATGAAAACAGTATTCACCAAATACAGACTATCAGTAGAAACAGAACTACAAAGACCAAATGAATTCTGGAATTAAAAAATAAGAAAAACTCAAAAGAAATTTCAATAGGTGACTCACAAACAGATATGAACAGGCAGAAGAAAGAATCAGTGAGCTTAAAAACAGGTTGATTGAAATTATTTAGTCTGAGAATGAAACAAAGATGAACCACATAAGGACAAGAGAGGAAGAATATTTGAGTAATGGCCAAAAACTTCCCCAATTTGATGAAAATCTTCATCTAGACCTCCAAGAAGTTCAACAAACACCAAATATAATGAACTTAAAAACCAGACATACCACAATCAAAGTACCAAAAGCCAGAGAAAAAAAGAGAACTTTGAAACTGAAAGAGAGAGGTAACTAATCACATACAGGGATACTCAAGATTGAAAGCTGACTCCTCATCAGAAACTAAGGAATCAGAAGGCAGTAGGTTAACATATTCCAAGTACTGCCAGGAAAAGACTGTCAACCAAGAATTCTTTATTCAGCACAAGTAGCCTTCAAAACTGAAGGAGAAATTAAGACACTGACAGATAAAACCTGAGGGAATCTGTCCTTAGCACATCTGCTATGAAACAGCTACTAAAGAAGAGTCTGCTGAACGAACTGAAAAGACTTCAGAAAGTAATCTGAATACAAGAAAAAAAGAATAAAGTAGAGGTAACTATATAAATAGAAAAGGACAGTGTATTTTTTACAACTCTCTGCCAATCTGATTTAAAAAACAGCTGTTTAAAGCACTAACTATAAAACTGTATTGACAGGGTTATAATGTATAATGATGTTATTTATATGAAAATAATAATATAAAGGAGAGGGGGAATGAAGTTATATATAAACAGTTTTTGTGCATTATTGATATTCAACTGGCATTTATCCAAAGTGGACTGTTTAAAATGTTAATTGAAATCCCTAAGAAACACAAGTGAAGTAGATTAACAACTATCCAAAGTATACCAGTGATTGCAATGAGAGGCAGGGTTGACCATAAATGGGTACAGGGTTTCTTTTGGAGTAATGAAACGTTCAGAATTAGTTGTGATGGCTGCACAACTTTGGTATGACTTATATGACCATAAAAAATAAATGCATTTAATGAAGATATAATTAAGACAGATGGGAGCATTTCAAGGTAAATTTTACTTCAGAAGAAAAAATTGAATTCTACATAATGATATCAATACTTGACACAGCAGGAGAAAGTTTACTGGTATCTGTAATTTACTTTGAACTGAACCAAAAAATAAGTTGACCTGGACTTCCCTGGTTGTTAGTGGATAAGAATCCATCTGCCAAAGAAGGGGACACAAGTTTGATCGTTGCTTTGGGATGGTTCCACATGGTGTGGAGCAACTAAGCCCATGCACCACAACTATGGGGCCATCTGCTACAACTACTGAGGCCCCCTCACTGCAACTACTGAAGTCTGTGTACCTAGAGCCAGTGCTCTGCAACAAGAGAAGCCACTGCTCTCACACCTAGAGAAAGCCCACAACATAGCAACAAACCACCAGCACAGCCAAAAATAATTTAGTAATTTTTAAAAAGTTTTAAAGTCTGTCAGATTTTTTTTTAGTGACCTAAAGATTAGCCAGCAAATTTGACAAATTCAGCAGTGGCCACAGGACTGGAAAAGGTCAGTTTTCATTCCAATCCCAAAGAAAGGCAATGCCAAAGAATGCTCAAACTACCAAATAACTGCACTCATCTCACATGCTAGCAAAGTAATCCTCAAAATTCTCCAAGCCAGGCTTCAGCAATACGTGAACTGTGAACTTCCAGATGTTCAAGCTGGTTTTAGAAAAGGCAGAGGAACCAGAGATCAAATTGCCAACATCCACTGAATCATCGAAAAAGCAAGAGTTCCAGAAAAACATCTGTTTCTGCTTTATTTAACTATGCCAAAGCCTTTGTGTGGATCACAATAAACTGCTGAAAATTCTGAGAGAGATAGGAATACCAGACCACTTGACCTGCCTCCTGAGAAATCTGTATGCAGGTCAGGAAGCAACAATTAGAACTGGACATGGAACAATAGACGGGTCCAAATCGGGAAAGGAGTACATCAAGGCTGTATATTGTCACCCTGCTTATTTAACTTTTATGCAGAGTGTATCATGATAAATGCTGGGCTGGATGAAGCACAGGCTGGAATCAAGATTGCCGGGAGAAAGATCAGTAACCTCAGATATGCAGATGATACCACCCTTATAGCAGAAAGCAAAGAAGAACTAAAAAGCTTCTTGATGAAAGTGAAAGAGAAGAGTGAAAGAGCTGGCTTAAAGCTCAACATTCAGAAAACTAAGATCATGGCAACTGGTCTCATCACTTCATGGCAGATAGATGAGGAAGCAATGGAAACAGTGAGACTTTATTTTAGGGGCTCCAAAATCACTGCAGATGGTGATTGCAGCCATGAAATTAAAAGACACTTGCTCCTTGGAAGAAAAGTTATGACCAACCTAGACAGCATATCAAAAAGTAGAGACATTACTTTGCCAACAAAGGCACATCTAGTTAAAGCTATGGATCCTCCAGTAGCTGCATATGGATGTGAAAGCTGGACTATAAAGAACGCTGAGTGCCAAAGAATTGATGCTTTTGAACTGTGGTGCTGGAGAAGACTCCTGAGAGTCCCTTGGACTGCAAGGAGATTCAACCAGTCCATCCTAAAGGAAAGCAGTTCTGAGTATTCATTCGAAGTACTGATGCTGAAGCTGAAACTTCAATACTTTGGCCACCTGATACGAAGAACTGACTCACTGGAAAAGACCCTGATGCTGGGAAAGACTAAAGGCAGGAGGAGAAGGGGACGACAGAGGATGAGATGGTATCACTGACAATGGACATGAGTTTGAGCAAGCTCCAGGAGTTGATCATGAACAGTGAGGCCTGGCGTGCTACAGTCCATGGACTTACAGGGTCAGACACAACTGAGAGACTGAACTAAACAAAGATTAGTGGAATAAAAAGAGATATGGTAAAGCAATTGTCAATGGTAGAAGCTTAGTATGAATTATGTTGCATATTGACTACAGAATTTCAACTTTTCTGTATGTTTGAAAAATTTATAAAATGCTGAGGGAAAGAATAGTGTTCAGGAAACACTCAGATCCAGCAGGTAGACTGTTCTACAACTAGCCTGAACTCTATTTAAAAAAAAAAAAAAAAGACTTCATGAAAGACAAATACGGGGAATTACAGAATAAAGGAGACATGAAAGACATGGCAAAGGGAATCTGAATATGGACATTATAATTAGCTATTCTGAACCACTGAGAAATGTCTTGAGTGTAATAGTGATATTATGGCTATTTATGAGAACATAGCTGTGAAGGAAATACATGGTACAGGATTAAGCCGTAAAATATCATCGAGTTTACAACTTACAAATGATTTAGAAAGAGAAACTGTGTGTTCTGTGTGCATGCATGTGTACACCCATCCATACATAAACAGAAGATTACAAATGTGGCAAAATGTTAACATTCATCTAGGTGAAGGATACAGGAGCACCAAAACTGATTTTTTGACTTATTGCTAGATCATTTTTATTTGAAGTTTTTACAACATATTAATCTGAAATTTTTCAAAATAAAAGAGAGGAAAGGGTTGTACCAAAGCGAATGAGACTTATAAAGAATATTGTCAAAACAGAACTCTCAACTCATCCCCCTCTACTGTCCTCTTCAAAATGCTCTAACCACATTGGTCTTCTTTTTGTCTCTCAAATGAAATAAGATGATCACAGTTTCAGGGTCTTTGTCTTTGCTGATGTCCTTCTACTTGGAATGCTCTTCCCCTAGATTTTCACTTTGGGTGTTCCTTTTCTAACCACTCAAGCCTCGAGTGAAATGTAACCTCAAAGAGGTCACTTCTCTTCTAATCACTTCACCTAAAGAAGACAGCCATCAGGCTCTAACATGTTACTTGATATTTTCTTACCAATAATTGAAGTGCTTATATATTTTTTGGTTTACTTTAGGTTTTTCCTCTACTACAACATAAACTATAGTCAAGACCATTAGCTGCTTTGTATTTTTAGGCTATCCTTCCTTTTCTTCCATAGCCTATTCCCTATATACGAAATCCTTATATCCAGTAAAAAAAAAAAAAAAAAAAACTTACCTGGAAGCAGTAAAACAACGGATCATTTCTTCTATAGGAGTAGAAGCTAGAGAAGTGTGGGGGAGGAGGGTTACAACTGACACTAACAGAAACTGGACTGAGTTAAGGGACTGATGGTACTAGATTCAAAGACAGTATGAGTACATGACAGCTGTAACAACAATATCCATAAGGCTAGGATCAGACCCAGCAACAGGTAAATTTCTTCCAAAAATTAAAATTTCCCTAATATTTGAATTAGGTTTAAAAGTTTGTGCTGTGCTAAAATCTAAAGAACTTTTAACAAACTGTAGGCTCCACTTCTTTCAACTCTTCCACTTGATTTAACTAACATTTTTCTGACCCTTTGCCGCCCCAATCTGCCATCTGTCCTCCTTTCATTTCTACCGAATATTTCTATCTTATGCTAAATTCTATCTTTAGACTATAAAAGATCACTGTCTTCTTTATGGCTATTTTATAAATCCTTGAAGTGGCATGAAAATGATGAAGAACAGTTGGAGAAAAATCTGAGGCCAAGAATAAGAAGGAATAGCTACCATGCTGCTGCTAAGTCGGTTCAGTGTCTGACTGTGTAACCCCATAGACAGCAGCCCACCAGGCTCCCCTGTCCCTGGGTATCTCCAGGCAAGAATACTGGAGTGGGTTGCCATTTCCTTCTCCAATGCATGAAAGTGAAAAGTGGAAGTGAAGTGGCTCAGTAGTGTCTGACTCCTAGCGACCCCATGGACTGCAGCCTACAAGGCTCCTCTGTCCATGGGATTTTCCAGGCAAGGGTACTGGAGTGGGTTGCCACTGCCTTCTCTGAATAGCTACCATGATAGCTTGTATTTACTGACTGCTTATCATTTGCCAGGCTCTAAGGATTTTACATGCATTAACTCATTTGGTTTTCACAAAACCTGAGGCGGTATTATCCTCATTTTACAGATATATAAACTGAGACGAAGAGAAGTAAAGTACCTTGACCAGTGTCATACAATAATAAAGCTAGAATTCGGATGAGGCCAAATGATCCCAGAGCCCTTGCTTTTCACTTACTGCCTCTCATCATGGCACTGGAAGGCTTTACAAAGTTGATGAAAATTCTGAGTACTGAAATCTCAGAAATGAGAAGGCAAATGCATTAACTATATTAATTTTACACATTATTGAGACAGATCCTTAAATTGGGGTGATTTTCCTTGACACAACAAAAAGCAAAGGAAATAGGACATGAATAAATACTAACTTCTTAATAAGAATGTTAACAGATTCTCCCCAAGTGTGTTTCCTAAATTATAAAACATAGCTTAAACATCAATCCCACTGAGAGTCATGGCTCTAAGTAGAATTCAACTATCTCAAGGACCTAAATCTTTATATCCCTGAGCTTTGAGTATACTTCGTTTCCTCTATGACATTCTCATTCAGGATATTTTCTACAAACGTATTTCCATACAAAACCCTTGACTAGACTTTACTCCCTAACAGCTGTGAACGTTCTGTAAAGCAGAGCCCTGAAAGAGCCACAGTGAGCTCCAGAGAACTACATGTGGTTCCTTGGACATTTTGCATGAGGTATCAAGTGATTTCTAAAGCCCACTTAAAAAACATTCTACTGCTCTAGACACTATACAGCTTTCCTCAAACTTAAGTTATTACGAAAAGGGGGAAAACTCCACAGTAGGCAACATATCAATGTAACTCCTACACACTTCAGGAAATGCAGAAAGAATCATTCAATGAAGGGTACAATATGATTTATGCAGTTTTGACTTTTTAAGTATTGATATTTTATTATAAAACTCTATTTTATTATAAAACTCTAAATAAATATGCTGATAATGTATATAACTAAATAGAAGAGTTCTTCTCCTTATTAAATACCCAGCTGCCCATAAAAAAAGTAAGGTTCTCTAACCTTTCAAAGTCACCTTGCCTTGTAAATTTTGACAACCTATACACGGCCCAGTTGTTAAGCTGTTTAGAGGTCATTCCTCTTCCATTATCTATCACTGCAACGCAGGTTTTCCTTGTGTTTCATCAAAATGCTATGAAATAAGTTCAAAAAGACAGGAAAAGTCGTATCAATATTAAAAACATGAAAATTTCAATATAAAAAATGTGATTCATTGGGCTCACTCATACACTGCTGGAGAAGTGTATATTAATACAACTTTCTACAAGGCACTCCAGCTGTATGAACCAAAGGCCTTAGAATTCTTCATATCCTTTAACCTAGAAATTCCATTTCTCAGAATGTAGCTTGAGGACTAATCAGAGATGTGTACAAAGATCTCTAAGGATGTTCCTAATACCAGCGCTGCTTAGTGGCAAAAACAAAGGGAAACAAATCTAAATGTTCAACAGTCACAGACTGATTACATAATTTATATTACAGTCAGTAAATCAAGCTGCATCAGGGGTGTATTACATTGCAGAATAGCCATGATATGGCAATGTTTACAATCCACTTCTAAGGGAAAATAAGAACTACACTATGATCACACATACATGTGTACATATATCCATAGGAAAAGGACAAGTGAAAAAATTTTAATGAAGAGACATCAGATAATTATTTCTACTTTTAGTTTATATTTTAATTTTTTTCCAATAAACCTGCAGCATTTCTATAAAAACACATGTTAATTTGATTTAGAGTATTATTTTCTTACCAATTTGATCTGTATGCTTCTAACACCACTGTTACGAGAAGTAGCAGACAATGAATTGTCAATTAATTCCGCAAGGGCAAATGCTGAAAGAGAGTGAGAAAACATTACTGCTTAAGTTTTCCCTCCTAAATACTTCGTATAAAAGTTCAAAGTAGAAGGAATTCTGAAGTACCTTAAGCCATCACTTTTATTTTCCAAAGAGCTAAAATTAAAGTATTATCCTGATCCTAATGACACAAACATAATAAGGCATCATCAATCACCACCAGCATAAAAAAGCAGTCACCAACCAGTACTTGTATGGCACTACACAGCACGAGTGAGCCAGCCATGATTCCTGGCTTCAAGGAGTTTATAATCTAAAGAAGACATACACACATAAGAGACAAACAGAAGACCATAACCATAAAATCAAATATAGTCTGTGGCACGTATTTACATCATGCACAAGTCAAAAGTAAGCACATTTAGGGATGTGGGACAAATATAAAAGTGTCTACTAAGGGCTAATTTAAATACAGGTATCTCGCAACACCAACTTGTGAAATGGCAGAATGTATCTGCCAATCTATCTGCTCAACTGACACAAAACTGCTCTTAATTTCCTACTATACAACCAGCCTGACCTTCAGTTTATCAGTGGCTCAGCACTATTTCTAACATTCTCCTTTCTGCAGGGTCAGTATCCAAACTACTTCCCACTTTTATCTCCTTAATTAAAAGGGTGAACATACTAAAGTAATGTCTCTTTCACTTAAGCATAACTCAACTTAAGCTGTAATTAACCCACAAAGTAGCATTCCAGCAAGCACTTCCAAATGCTAAACATGTAGGGGATGGCTCCGTTTATAAACTAGTTGGCAAGTAGTCATCACAAATCAGATATGTATAAAGACCTGGCGAAGGATATTAACTAGAAAATGGAAAAGTAGGGACACTGTAGGAAATGAGAGGAAAAAGAGTTAAGGGAAATTTCAAAGGAAAAAATGAGTAGAATTTAGTATCTGATTAGATATAAAAGGAGAAAGAAAAGGAAATCCAAGGTGGCTTTGAGTGCTTGTTCTAGAAGACTGGAAAAAGGGTCATCTTTTTCCATAAAGGGAAAATTCAGAAGGAAGGACAGAAAAATTCAGTTTTAGGTGTGATGCCCTACCACTGTATCAAGCTCAGTAATGAGTAGAGGTGATGCACAGGGAGCTGGAACAGACCACTCTTAATAGAGAGAGTAAAACTGTGGCTATCTCAGTTACTTCTGCAAAATAAGGTCATTACCTTAATGTTAGCTAACACACAGGATTAAGGTCAAATGAGAAAATGCTAATAAAGCATTTGACACAGTGCCTGGCTCTGCAGCTGAGAGTAGTAACAGTACCAGCAGCAAAGTAAGGTGTACAAGAAGAATTAGTCACAAGAACATTCAGTCATTTGTAACAAATTAAAAAAAAAAAAACAACTGAAATAACCTGAATGTCTAATAACAGCAGTGTGTGGGGGGGTGTCTGTGTGCTAGGTTGCTTCAGTCGTGCAAGACTCTTTGAGATCCCATGGACTGTAAACCATCAGGTTCCTCTGTCCCTGGGACTCTCCAGGCAGGAATACTGGAGTGGGTCGCCATACCCTTCTCCAGAGGATCCTCTCGACCCAGTGGCTGAACCCGTGTCTCTTGCATCTCCTGCACCAGCAAGCAGGCCACCTGGGTCTCCTGCACTCCAGGCAGATTCTTTACCTTCTGAGCCATTAGGAAGGTCCCAACAACAACAGTATAGGGTTCAAATAAATTATGTTATCTAAATACTGTGTAAGCCCTAAAATAAATATATATATTGACATACATATGAAAGATGTTCATTACATTTTAAATTAAAACGTTGGTTAAAAAAGAATGCATCAGGAATTCTCTTGACAGTCCAGTAGTTCAGACTTTGGGCTTTTACTGTCAAGGGCCTGAGTTCAATCCCTGGTCAGGGAACTAAGATCCCGTAAGTTGTGTGGGACAACAAAAGGAAAAAAAAAAAAAGTACGCACCATATAATACCAAAAATAATATATATATATATATGAAAAGGTCTGAAATAATAAACACCAAAGTGGTGGTGCTGGTTACATCTGGGTGGTAGAGATGGGAATATTCTTTGTGTTGCTTTTATGTATGTTTTCTAATTTTCTACCAAATCTAATGCATATACAATGAAAAAAATATTTAGTAAGAAAGTTTACAGGGGACCTCCCTGGTGGTTCAGTGGTTGAGAATTCATCTGCTAACACAGGGGACACAGATTTGATCCCCAGTCTGGGAAGATAGCACGTGCTGTGAGGCAACTAAGCCCATGTGCCACAATGAAGATCCAGGGCAGCCAAAAATAAATAAATTTTTTTTAAAAGAAAGAAAATTTATAAGGAGCTCCCTGGTACCTAGTGGCTAGGATTCCAGGCTTTCACTGTCAAGGTCCGGGTTCAATCCCTGGTCAGGGAAGTGAGATCCCACAAACCACACGGTCAAAAAAAAGAGAAAGCAAGCTTATAATGAATACCTGAACACTTTGGCAGAATCCAGATGAAGAGATTCTCTAAATCAAAATAACCCAAGGTAGGATAAAAACTGTCTAATAGTAAAGGTGGGAGGAAATTATAAAGAAACAATAAGGAACACAAACCACTTAGTTGTGCAGTTCAGCTACAAACAATGTGCGAGATAAAACAAATATAATTGGGAGAAGAGTTTAGGAAGCTAGGAAGAATAACAGGAAAGGAGAGTGTACAGGAGGTAGATATGTAAGGACACCAGCTCTTATGAGTTGAAAAGGAATGAATTCTCATTCTACGTTAGTTTTAAAGGAGAGGTATCTTTACTTTGATGTAAGATGACTTAGGTATAAAAGGAAATATATTGTGATGAAGAGATGAAGTAAGGAGGCTCACAAGAACTGATCATAGTCTTTGAACAAAGTAGAATGAAAGAACTTTCTTATTGAAGTCTGATCAAGGGAATAAAGGTGAGTGACAGTTTATCACAATTAGTACAAAGGGAATACTTACGTAAAGGATTTTGTCCTTCACTTGCATAATATTCATACATGCCACTTTTAACCAATGTGTCATAGTGAGGTAGGAAGTCAATTCGTTCTTTTGTAGCTGTTAGTAGTAACTGATTGACTGACTGTAGCAGGTATAGAGTGACTCCATCTTTCACAGTTTCATCTGAAATCAAGAGATAACATCTTAAGTGCTAAGCCAGCATCCAAAACACAATGAGTTTATAATTTTAAATATATAAATGGTATCTATGAAATGACTTTAAAAATCATACAGGCAAATCCCCAAACAATGGACTGATCTATAATCAGCTGTGCTATGTTAAGATTATCAGTGGAATAGGTCCAAATACTTCCACTCATCTGAAACACTCAATCCGTAAGTCAAGCTGTCACAGAAATCAGATGAGGAACTAATTAAAGTGGTTATCAATATGAATGGGAAGAATGATTAAACCCAAAAAGGAATCAGGCATGAAAAATTGGTACATCTTAGAACATAACTGGGTAGAAAAAGATAATGCAAGAATCCAAGTTGGTCAGGAGAAGTAGCTCTTAAGGGTCCATGCAGAAGTCCTGTGGTTGGATATTGAGCAAGGTCTCATCTTTTGTAGCCGTAAATGATATCAACTTTTTTCTTATAACCATGCTTGACAAGTATGAGCTCTGCACAAAGTAGATGTGTAGAGCCAGTTTCCTCCCCCATTCCAACAAAGTAAACAAAAATACCAATGGTTTTTGATGCCTATCTATGTAATAAAATAGTCATTACCCTATAATGTACTAGAACATATTAAATATAAAAGCATAAATGCAACCTTGCTTACCAAAGTTATCACAGGTAATTTCTTTCCTACTTGTTGTTGTAACGACAAATTTCTCTCCAGGTAAAATGCCAAGTGCCTACCGAAAATAACAGAATAAAATCAATTATTATAGAAAGGAAATAAATGCCCTAGTCAAGTTTATAAAAATATGAAAATACTGATAAGGATATTACAATATTATAACAATTAGTACTACATTTTTCTGAGAAATATGTTTTAACATTTTTAAATTTTGCCTTTGCATAATTAACCACAAATCTATAAATTACCTACTTGCTTATTAACAAGGTAGATTTTTCTGCTATTTTATGTCACCTAAGAACAGTGAACATTTTGAAAGTGTTTTAACATTAGCAGAGCTCTCTTAGACAAAAGACATATTATTTTGTGTCAATATATAAAGTAAACTTATTTGGAGCAAAGCATTAACACTTATGTTCATATAAATTAAATACCTAAATATGTAAAAACAGAAGTACTAAACAAAAATAGAGGTTAATACTTTACAACACTGAGATAAAGACTGCCAGGCTATGCAGGATGTCTGTATAAAGAACCTTTGTATCTATTACAACCTCTTCCAAAAGTATAACTTAAAAAATTAAGGCAAATTATAAATTAGGGGAGTAAACTGCAACACAAAACAAAGTGCTAACATCCTGAGGAGAAAAAAGCCTTCATAAATCAAGATGAAAATCAACAAAGACGGAAAAACAAGAACAATAAAAGGACAGGAAAAAGTAAATGACCAAAAAAACACATGAAGACCTGAAATTTCACAACAAACCAAATATAAGAATTAGAAAAATGAGTTAATGTTTTCATTAAAATATTACATGTCATTAAAATTAAAAAACACATCCTCTTTCTAAAATCAAACAACAGGGCAACACACAGTTAAAAGACTTGACTTCTATTTCAGGTAATGATAAACTAGTTAATTTAAACCAACCTTACACAGAAGATTACTAAAAAGAAAATTTAGACTAATGGTATTCAAGTCTTCAATATTGATCTAAAAATCCTACTGGTCACTATTGAAACTAACTGAAAGCCAACTCTGTACTCTGAACACCAAAAATTCAAGGGCAAGTAGACCATTTATCCTGCTTTCTTGTACCAATCAGATTTCAGGGTAACCATGTGTCTTTAACTGATGAAGCAAAGTTGTTCTTTTGCCTCATCAATTAGAGGCAGAGAATTTCTGTTAATAAATGGAGGAATGGCAATCAGAACAGCACTATCAATGAATGGACCATTAAATTAAAACTTTATTACTAAAGAAGCCAGCTGAACCCAGTTGAATCCCACTTACTCGATCTTACCACTTAACAGTGGTAAGAAACAGAGTGGGTGAAACAGCCCTACATTAAGTGCTTTCAGATGTGATGTCATACGAAGTACCAGCACCACCTATGAAGTATTTTCTCCCCCAACCCAGAGAAGCTGAGCTAAATCTTAATTATAAGTGTTTAAAAATAACTTCTAGTTTATGGGACATGTGAAGTTAGAACAAGCTAAATTACACCATAAAGGAATAGACAAATCCAGAATATGGAATATGAGAGACAAATCAACTTGATTTCTTCAACAAGTCAATGTTAGGAAAAACAAAAAACTGGGGGAAGGTATTTTGCTAAAATGCTCTAAATTTTAAAAGAAATTACGAAACCAAAAAAACTAAGTTCAGTACAAGGACTTTGATTAAACAAACCAACAATAAAAAGGCATTTTTGAGACAAATCTAAGCATGGAATTAACTGTTAGATAATACAATTAAAAATATTAACTTTGATGGTGTTATAATAAAATACATGTTGAAGCATACAGGAGTGAAGTAAACTAAGGCCTGGACTATGCTTCAAAAGGCAAAAATGAAGTGAGCATGGCAAATACTTAAGAACTGTTGAATGGGGATAATGAGTATATGTAGGTTCATTTTAGGGGAATAACATTACAAACTGGTGAGGAAGAACACTGAGACAGTTAATGGTACAGAAACAGATTTTACAAATCCCCATCTCAACATACATGAAAATAAACCCCAAGAGAACTAAAGCAGCTACATTTTAATCCAAAATTGTGGAGGGAAAATACAGAAATAATACTGAGAAAGAAAAATAAAGGAGAAAAACCAGAAAACATGAAAAGATACGCATCTTCACTAGTTATCAGAGAAATTAAAACCGGAGGAGGACATGGCAGCCCACTCCAGTATTCTTGTCTGGGGAATCCCATGGGTAGAGGAGCCTGGCGGGCTATGGTCCCCAGCGTGGAAGAAGTTGGATACAACTGAAGTGACTTAGCACACAGCACATATCACTCGCATGAGGCTGGCAAAAAGTTTAAGTCCTGCTTTCTCAAGAACCGGCAAGATGGCGGAAGTGGAACAGAAGAAGAAGCGGACCTTTCGCAAGTTTACCTACCGTGGCGTAGACCTCGACCAGTTGCTGGATATGTCCTATGAACAACTGATGCAGTTATACAGCGCGCGCCAGCGACGGCGGCTGAACCGCGGCCTGCGGAGGAAGCAGCACTCGCTGCTGAAGCGGCTGCGCAAGGCCAAGAAAGATGCGCCGCCCATGGAGAAGCCCGAGGTGGTGAAGACGCACCTGCGCGACATGATCATTCTGCCCGAGTGGTGGGCAGCATGGTTGGAGTCTACAACGGCAAGACCTTCAACCAGGTGGAAATCAAGCCTGAGATGATTGGCCACTACCTAGGCGAGTTCTCCATCACCTACAAGCCCGTGAAGCACGGCCGGCCCGGTATCGGGGCCACCCATTCCTCCGGTTTCATCCCCCTCAAGTAACCTGCTGGCCAATAAAAGAGGTTTCTCTAAAAAAAAAAAAAAAGTTTAAGTCCTGATAACATAAAGCATAAAGTGAAAGTGAAGTCGTTCAGCGTAGTCTGACTCTTTGCGACCCCATGGACTTTAGCCTATAACGCTCCTCCGTCCGTGGGATTTTCCCAGCAAGAGTACTGGAGTGAGGTGTCATTGCCTTCTCTGGAGGATCTTCCCAACCCAGGGGTCAAACCTGGGTCTCTCAAATTGTAGGCAGATGCTTTACCATCTGAGCCACCAGGGAAGTCCAAATAAAGCATAGGCCCTCATTAAATGAATAACATATGATCAAATGGAATTTAATCCAGGGATGCAAGAATTTTTCAGCATCCTCAAATCAATCAATGTGATATATCACATGAACAAACTGAAGAATAAAAACCACATTATCATCTCAGTCAGTCAGTTCAGTCACTGAATAGTGTCTGACTCTTTGCAACCCCATGGACTGCAGCACACCAGGCTTTGCTGCCCAGTGCCAACTCCCGGAGTTTACTCAAACTCATGTACATTGAGTCAGTGATGCCATCCAACCATCTCATCCTCTGTGGTCCCTTTCTCCTCCTGCCTTCAATCTTTCCCAGCATGAGGGTCCTTTCCAATGAGTCAGTTCTTAGCATCAAGTGGCCAAAGTATTGGAGTTTCAGCTTCAGCATCATTCCTTCCAGTGAATATTCAGGACTGATCTCCTTTAGGATAGACTGGTTGGATCTCCTTGCTGTCCAAGGGAGTCTTAGGAGTCTTTTCCAACACCACAAGTCAAATGCATCAATTCTTTGGCACTCAGCGTTCTTTACAGTCCAACTTCCACATCCAACGTGACTACTGGGAAAACCATAGTTTTGACTAGACAGACCTTTGCTGGCAATGCAATGTCTCTGCTTTTTAATATGCTGTGTAGGTTGGTCATAACTTTTCTTCCAAGGAGCAAGTGTCTTTTAATTTCATGGCTGCAATCACCATCTGCAGTGATTTTGGAGCCCCCCAAAATAAAGTCTCTCATTGTTTCCCCATCTATCTGCCATGAAGTGATGGGACCAGATGCCCTGATCTTAGTTTTCTGAATGTTCATCTCAGTAGATGCAGAAAAACGTTTTTGATAAAATTCAACATCCATTTATGATTTAAAAAAAGAAAAACCTCCCTACAGAGGGAACACACTTCGACACAATAAAACCCACATATGACAAACTCAGTTAACATCAGTTCAGTTCACTTGCTCAGTCATGTCCGACTCTTTGGGACCCCATGAATCGCAGCACGCCAGGCCTCCCTGTCCATCACCAACTCCCAGAGTTCACTCAGACTCACATCCATTGAGTCAGTGAGGCCATCCAGCCATCTCATCCTCAGTCATCCCCTTCTCCTCCTGCTCCCAATCCCTCCCAGCATCAGGGTCTTTTCCAATGAGTCAACTCTTCGCATGAGGTGGCCAAAGTACTGGAGCTTCAGCTTCAGCATCATTCCTTCCAAAGAAATCCCAGGGCTGATCTCCTTCAGAATGGACTGGTTGGATCTCCTTGCAGTCCAAGGGACTCTCAAGAGTCTTTTCCAACACCACAGTTCAAAAGCATCAATTCTTTGGTGCTCAGCCCTCTTCACAGTCCAACTCTCACATCCATACATGACCACAGGAAAAACCATAGCCTTGACTAGACGGACCTTAGTCGGCAAAGTAATGTCTCTGCTTTTGAATATACTATCTAGGTTGGTCATAACTTTTCTTCCAAGGAGTAAGGGTCTTTTAATTTCATGGCTGCAATCACCATCTGCAGTGATTCTGGAGCCCAAAAAAATAAAGTCTGACACTGTTTCTACTGTTTCCCCATCTAATTCCCTGAAGTGATGGGGCCAGATGCCATGATCTTCGTTTTCTGAATGTTGAGCTTTAAGCCAACTTTTTCACTCTCCTCTTTCACTTTCATCAAGAGGCTCTTTAGTTCCTCTTCACTTTCTGCCATAAGGGTGGTGTCATCTGCATATCTGAGGTTATTGATATTTTTCCCAGCAATCTTGATTCCAGCTTGTGTTTCTTCCAGTCCAGTGTTTCTCATGATGTACTCTGCATAGAAGTTAAATAGAAGGGTGACAATATAGAGCCTTGACGTACTCCTTTTCCTATTTGGAACCAGTCTGTTGTTCCATGTCCAATTCTAACTGTTGCTTCCTGACCTGCATACAGATTTCTCAAGAGGCAGGTCAGGTGGTCTGGTATTCCCATCTTGTTCAGAATTTTCAAAAGTTAACAACATACTCAAGAGTGAAGAGCTGAAATCATTCCCTCTAAAATCAAGACAAGGATGCTCACACTCACCACTTTTATTCAACATAGTTTTGAAAGTCCTAGCCACAGCAACCAGTGAAGAAAAAGAAATAAAAGGAATTCAAACTGGAAAGAAAGAAGTAAAGTTGTCACTGCTTGCAGATAACATGGTACTACTATACATAGAAAATCCTAAAGACACCACCAGAAAACTACTGGAGATCAATTAATTCAGTAAAATTGCAGGATACAAAATAAATATATAGAAATCTTGCATTTCTATATGCTAACAAGTGATTAGAAAAACAAATTAAAGAAACAATCCAATTACCATTGCATCAAAAAGAATAAAATGCCTTATAAACTTCTGAAGAATAAACCTCCTTAGGAGGCAAAATACCTGTACTCCAAAAACTCTAAGACATGAATGAAAGAAACTGAAGATGACATGAACAGGAAAGATATACTGTGTTCTTAGAATGGAAAAATCAATTTGGTTAAAATGACCATACTACCTAAAGCAATCTACAGGTTCAAGGCAATCCAATCAAATTACTAATGGAATTTTTCACAGAACTAGGAAAAAAAAAACTTTAAAGTTGTATGGAAACATAAAAGCCATACATACTCTTGAGAAAGAGTAACAGAGCTGGGGGATTCATACTCCTTGACTTCAGACTATACTACAAAACTAGTAGAATCATCAAAAAAGTATAGTATTGGCACAAAAACATATGCATAGGTCAATGAACAGAATAGAGCCCAGAAATAAATCCATGTACTAAGGGTCAAATAATCTACCACAAAGGAGGCAAGAATATACAATGGAAAAAGACAATCTCTTCAAAAGTGGTATCAGGAAAACTGAACAGCCACCTGTTTAAAAAAGTGAAATTTGAACATTTTCTAACACCAAATATAAAAATAAATGGAAAATGGAGTTAAGATGTAAATATAAAACCGAATACCATAAAACTCCTAGAGGAAAATATAGGCAGAACACTCTTAGACATAAACTGCAGCATTATTTTTTATGGATCTGTCTCCTAAAGTAATGGAAACAAAAGCAAAAATATACAAATGGGACCTAATTAAACTTAAAAGTTTTTGCACAGCAAAGGAAACCATAAACAAAGCGAAAAGGCAATCCACAGAATAGGAGAATATATTTGCAAATGAAGTACCTGACAATGGATTAATCTCCAAAATACACAAACAGCTCATACAGCTCAGTATTTTTTTTTAAAAAAAAAAATTTTTTTTAATGGGCAGAAGACCTAAAAAGACATTTCTCCAAAGACAGAGAGTCATCAGGAACATGAAAAGATGCCCAATGTCGCTGATCATCAGACAAATACAAACCAAAACTAAAATGAAGTATCATCTCACACTGGTTCAGAACTGCCATCATCAGGAAGTCTACATGGAGAAAAGAGAACCCTTCTATACTGTTGGTGGGAATGTAAACTGATACAGCCACTATGAAGAACCATTATGTAGGTTCCCTTAAAAATTAAAAACAGAGTTACTGTAAGATCCAGCAATCCCACTCCTGGGAATATACTTGAAAAAGACAAAATTTCTATTTCGAAAAGATACAAGCACCCCAATATTTACAGAGCACTATTTACAATAACCAAGACATGTAAGCAACCTGAATGTCCATAAGCAGATGACGGGATTAAGAAGCTGTAGTGTGTGTACACACACACACAAAGAATGGAGAAGATGTGGTGTGTGTACACATACAGACACACACACACACACAAAGAATGGAGTATTACTCGGCCATAAAACAGAATGAAATAATGCCATCTGCAGCAACATGGATAGACCCAAAGATCATTGGATGAAGTGAAATAAGTGAAAGACAAATATCACATGATACCAATTATATGTGGAATCTTAAAAAAAAATACAAATGAAATTATTTATAAAACAGAAACAGACTCACAGACATGGTAAACAACTTACAGTTACCAAAGGGAAAAGCAGGGGGGAGAGATAAATTAGGAGTCTCGGATTAACAGATGCACACTACTAGGGAATTTCCTGGCAGTCCAGGGGTTAGAACTCAGTGCTTTCACTACAGTGGTCTGGGTTCAATCTCTGGTTGGGGAACTAAGATCTCGCAAACTGCACAGCCAAAGAACAACAAAAACCAG
Source organism: Aepyceros melampus (assembly GCA_006408695.1). Taxonomy (NCBI): domain Eukaryota; kingdom Metazoa; phylum Chordata; class Mammalia; order Artiodactyla; family Bovidae; genus Aepyceros; species Aepyceros melampus. Next base: position 47,980 of record SJXQ01006507.1, read on the forward strand.
ATATACACTACCATATATAAAATAAAGAACAAGAACATACTGTACAACATAGGAAACTATACTCGATTACCTTATAATAATCTACCATGGAAAATAATCCAAAAAGTTTGAGTCTGTGTGTGTATATACACATATACATCTGTGTGTTTGTGTACACCTGAAGCACTTTGCTATACACTTGAAAATAACACTATATATCAACTATTTATTTCAATTTAAATAAAAGCTCTATTAAAAAGACAGCTATATTTTGAAGGAAAAACAAATTAAGTATAGCTCTCCATAGAGGGAAAATGGACTTACGCATTGCGAACAGGGCTAAAACCATACTGAAAAGCAATCTGGTATACTTTAGTAAAATTAAAAATATTCATATTCTACCCAATTACACCCAAGAGAAATGAAGCTATAGACAATACACTGATGGAGAAAAGATTCTATTTGCTTACAGAAATAAAAATTGTCTTCACATATCTTATTAGGTTTTTATATAATTACGACTGTCTTTATTTTTCAGTTTTTTACTACTTTATTTCTGCATCATCCCAACTGTTAGATCATGTGGTAATATATCCTATAGAACAAAACATGTATTTTTATAATTACTGAAAAACTGTGTCAAATTGAATTAATTTTGATATACATCTGAAAAGCAAATACAAGTATTTCATATATTCTCTCCATGGTTCTATTATTCAGTCAAGATACATAAGCTAAGTTTTTTCTTTGCTTTATATGTAATTCTTTACAAACTTATTTCTCAAATTCATAACTTTTCTAAATATTTTATAGCTCTGGTATTTCACAAATTATATGTACATTATTCATTATACTTTTACTCAAGATGTCATACCCTTCTCTCTCCATATTTTTGATCTAAAAATTTGTCTTACCTGACAAGTCTTTCCTGTATGAGTACCAAAATAGCCTTGAATACAGAAACATTGTCTGCCCTTCTCTAAATGAAAGCAGGATGACATTCTATATTGGGCAAGAGTCTTGACTGAGCTGTTTCATTTTTATAAGATCACTCCAACTCCACCTTTTTCTGGGTTCAAGTTAAGGTACATGGATTTTTATTTAATGAGTAACATAAAGAACCGGCCCTCCATGTCTTCAGGTTAGCTTCAAACTACTGCTGCCCAACTTCTCTCAAAAGCCAATCTGAAGAAATATTTATGATGGGCTAATGAACTGCAAACCATAAAATCCTCTAACACTTTAAACTTGTTTAATGGATTAGATCAATCAGAAGCTATATACTTCAATGCACATCTCTGAACAAACAAACCAGCCTTTACTGGTGTGTGCTTTGGTATTATATCCGATCACTCTGTCCCTGAATCACCCTCAAATCAGGAACATACACAGTACACTTAAGTGAGAAATCTCTACAAAAGTGTGGCTGGTCAATCAAAAAATAGTCCAAAGAACTAAACAGACATTTCTCCAAAGGAGACATACAGATGGCTAACAAACACATTAAAAGATGCTCAACTCACTCATTATCAGAGACATGCAAATCAAAACCATAACGAGGTACGATCTCACGCCGGTCAGAATGGCTGCTATCCAAGTCTACAAACAATGCTGGAGAGGATGCGGAGAAAAAGGAACCCTCTTATACTGTTGGTGGGAATGCAGACTAGTACAGCCACTATGGAGAACAGTGTGGAGATTCCTTAAAAAACTGGAAATAGAACTGCCATGCGACCCAGCAATCCCACTGCTGGGCAAACACACCAAGGAAACCAGAACTGAAAGAGACAAGTGTACCCCAATGTTCATCACAGCACTGAACTATAATAGTCAGGACATGGAAGCAACCTAGATGTCCACTGGCAGACAAATGCATAAGAATGCTGTGGTACATATACACAATGGAATACTACTCAGTTATTAAAAAGAATGCATTTGAATCAGTTCTAATGAGATGGATGAAACCGGAGCCTATTATACAGAGTGAAGTAAGTCAGAAAGAAAAACACCAATATATTAACGCATATATATGGAATTTAGAAAGATGGTTAACAATGACCCTATATGCGAGACAGCAAAAGAGACACAGATGTAAAGAACAGACTTTTGGACTCTGTAGAAGGCAAAGGTGGGATGATTTGAGAGAACAGCATTGAAATATGTGTATTATCATATGTGAAACACATCACCAGTCCAGGTTCTATGCATGAGACAGGGTGCTCAGGGCTGGTGCACCGGCATGACCCTGAGGGATGGAATGGGGAGGGAGGTGGGAGGGGGGGTTCAGGATGGGGAACACATGTACACTCGGGGCTGATTCATGTCAATGTACGGCAAAAACCACTACAGTACTGTAAAGTAATTAGCCTCCAATTAAAATAAATAAATTTTTTAAAAATGTGGTTGGTAACTGGTTAAAGCAGGTTGCAATACCCTAAATAACGCAAAGGGCTGTTGTTTAGTTGCTAAATCATGTCTGACTCTATCTTGCATTAAAAGACAAAATAAGAGCCTCTCCTATCTATAAGAATGTTGTCTATTTATCAGGATTTGTGAGGAATTTAGGGAGAAATTTTTCTCAAAGGTTTGCATTCTTAGCAGCTGGAATGCTTTTATTTTATAGACTTGTGGGTTTTGTATTCCCTCTCCTTTGTTTTCACTTCTAAGAAACTCAAAGCAGATTTCATGGATCAGCACTGGTATAAGCTTTAATAAAATGAACTTTCTTTAATTAGCTCTCAGGTTACTATTCTACTCTTTCCTACACCTATCTTTTACTTTTTTTCATCTTTTGGAATTTTTAACACAACATAGCCTATATACAAAATTTTTTTTTGAAAAAGAGTGATTCGTTTAACTAAACAGCTATAAACCAACTATTAGATAAGGTTCCTAACCTCCAGGAATGGAGACAATTTTTTTAAAGTACAATGTTATAACAAGTGCTATACTAGGGTGACAAGGAATAGTGGAACCACTGGGGAAAAGTAGGCATTTCCTCAAAATTAGGTGTGGAGAGGAGGGTTTGCACAAATGGGACTTAACGACTGGGCATATTAAGAACTAGCTAAGTATTTTCTAATCTTTGATTTTGCGAGGTCACAAGGGCTCAGGTGAAACAATAACTGCTTATCACAGGTCTAAAGGCTTCTGTCAAATCCACCTTCTATTCCTGCCTCTTGACTGCTCCTTTTTTCTACAAAGTGAGCTTTTCCCCATATAACAGTTTAGGACCCACAATACTTCCTAGCACTACAAACACTTGTTAGTTTAAGTTTTAATGAAAAACTTCAATTTAGTGCACTATCTGCCTACTCCTTTAACATGGAAAATAGTGTGGGCCCTGTGGAGATTGTTTAAAAACAAAAACAAGCTTTAGAATCAAACAGATAGACCTAGATTCCGATCCCAGGTTCACTGCTTATGAACTTATTTTAGTTCTTCATGTATGTAATGGAGACAAAGTTATAGGATTAGGTGGCATAATCTAGCTTTAAACTCTCAAAAAAAAAAAAACGTTAGCCTTTCTTTTTATTTTTTTCTTACTAGTTCTTCCCTTTAATAAAGTTAAGCCTTCTCTGTTCTAGCAGGAAAAAGTAGGAGGGAGGAGAAAAAGAATTCGTCAAAGGGAATATTTTCCTTATTAAAATACTGAAGGAATGGAACAAATATATCTGTTCCCTATAACAAAGAATATCATTTGAATGGTATGTAACAAAAACAACTTGGGTTCTGGATGTGAATTCTAATTTTTGTACTATCTGTTTGACTTAGATGAGTCATCTCCAAAAGTGAGTTACCACTTCCGCAATAAGAGGTTAAATACACTTCCCCTATACATGTAACACAGTTACTGACACTTTTGACATGGGAGAATTATTTCTAGAGGAAGGTACAACCTTTCTGAAAAACAATTTAAAAATACGTATCAAGAGCTTTGATATTCCTGACCGTTGATCCAGGAATTTGACTTCTAACATTCTAAACCAAAGAAAACAAAGACATAAGCCTATGTATACAAGGGAAAGGAATTTGAAAAAATTTATATATGTAACTGAATCACTGTGCTGTACACCTGAAACTAACACGACATTGTAAATCTACTAGAGTTTAATTTTTTTTAAATGGAGGGGGAAAGAAAGCTTAAACTAAAAAATAAATCTCAAAAAAAAAAAGACTGCATTCAAACATGTTTATCACGATACTGCTTAAAATCTAACGCAAGTGCAAACAAAAAGAGATCTGTATATATAAACACTGGTTCAAAACAGATCACTTTGACTATGAAGATTTGCATTAAAATAGAAAAATAATGACAACATTAAGTGAAAAAAATGGAATACAGACATGTATAAAGATTATTTAAAAATGCGGGGTGATGGTAAAAACACAAAGAAATAACTTCAATTACTAACAGTGGTTATAAATTTCACAGTGAATAAAAGGTTTATTTTTTCCTCTCTGGTTCCTTATTTTTTTTTAATGCACTGACATTTTAAAGTCATTTTTGTGTGTTATGATTTTAAATCATTTACATATAATCAATATGAATACTTAAAATAATCAACTACAAAAATAAGAGTTTCCTTTCCCTGATAAACACAAAACATTCATCAAAAATAATAAGCATTCATTTACGCACTTTTCAAGGACATGGGAATGTGCTATATCCAGAAAGAGAATGAACTTCTGAGTTCGTAAAATTTTGTCATTCTAATTTGACTATTTACCACATACCAGGCATGATTCTAGACCCTGGAAAAATAGAACAAATCAAAGTGCAACTTGCTCTCACATCGTTTTTTTTTTTCTTTTTTGTATAGGTCTTGATTTCAATTATTTCATCAACTACTATACGGAATTAAGAGTACTAAAACATCAGCCTGCGTGCGTGCTCAGTCGTGTCGGAATCTTCCCGAGCCCCATGGACTGTAGCCTGCCAGGCTCCTGTGTCCGTGAGATTTCCCAGGCAAGAATACTGGACTCGATTGCCATTTCCTTCTCCAGGGGATCTTCCCCACCCAAGGATCGAACCAGCATTTCCGGCATTAGCAGCCGTATTCTTTATCGGTGAGCCACCTGGGAAGCCCTAAAACACCAGCCTACTCAAGTTTAAAGCACTGCTTCGCACTAAATCCTTTTTCTTGGTTAGCCAGGTGTTCTCTGTCGCTGAAAAAGAGCCCCAGGTGGTTGAAGCAGCTCATGATAAATAAATAACATCCATTCTTTAAAGCTCAGGCACCAGCCAACACCTCAGATCTAGAAAAGACTTTCCAGTTTAAAGTAGGGCTTTGCCTACACAGTTATTAACTTTTCAAGCAAACTAATACAGGGAGTATATCGGTCCTCAGATACCCTCGGACACCCTTCGAGTGGTTCAGGACCTCCGCCGCAAGGGGCGCGGGGGGGGGGGGCGGTGTGCAGGAAACCACAGAGAGCTCCACCTGCGAGGAACTCTAGGTCAAGTGTTTCCACTACGGAAGGACCCGCCAGGACGCGCCCGCAAACCTTGACAGGACGACCCGGGAAATTACTGCATCACTGAAGGAACCTAGGAAAGACCGACTCCTGGAATCTCACAACTTCTGGCTATCACGATATTCCTGAAGAGCCAGCGGGGGAAAACTCCGCTCTCTTAAAAAGAAATAAAGAAGAAGAAAAAAGTTTCACCCAAAAGAGACACAGCTTTCCCGACTCAAAAGATGAGTTGCACGGCCTCAGGGCAACTGAGCTCTCGAAACCCGCGGTACCACCGCCCGGACGCCGCGATCCCGGCCACAAGGCCGGGGTGAGAGGGAGGCCCACCCACCCGCCGGCCCCGCACTCCCGGGCCCGGCCCCCAGGCTTCTCCGCCGCCTCGGGCATGGCGGGCACCCTGGAGGGAGACGCCAAGGCCGCAGGACCCGGGCCGGGTGACAGGTTTATTGCCCCGCGGTGAGCAACGTGGGCTTCTCATCACCCTCCCGATCCAAACTTCACCCGCGCATCCCTCCGTCGCCCCGTCGCGTACCTGACACACGGAGGCGCGGAACGCCGCGAAGTCCGAGCTCTCCTCGACCTGCAGCGCCCGCTCCCCGAGCTCCGACTCCTTCTCGCGTCGGTCAAACAAGTACACCGTCCTGGGGCCGTCGCCTCCGCCACCCTCTCCGGTCTCCACCGAGGGCCCGCCGCCGCCGCCCGCCGCTGCCATATTGGGGGACGGGGAGAGCAAACGGCCGTGCCGGGGCCTGTGGCCGCCGCGCTGAAAACCAAAGTGCGGGCCCCGCTTGGCGCCTTCAGCTCCAGCGCCCCAGGCGGCGCGAGGCCTCTACCCTGGCGCGCTCAGCTCCTCCCTCGGCGGCGGCGGCGGCGGCCGAGCAGCGGCAGGCTCGAGGATCACCCGGGAACCGATTCAAACGAGCCCCTGCCCGAGCAGCACGTCACTTCCGCGTCCCGCAGCTCCCGCGGGGGAGGGAAAGGAGGCGCGCGGCGCGCTCTTCGCAGGGCCGGGACCCGCGCCCGCCGCCCACGCGAGCTCTTAGCGCGACCCGCAACCAGGCCAGCCGCCAGAAGCTGTGGCGCAGGAGGAAGAGGGGCGGCCGGCCGCGCGCAGGAGGCGGGGCGAATCCAGCAGGCCGCGCGGGCCGGGG